>JAMPIV010004217.1:0-45000 GCA_024509875.1 Oreohelix idahoensis | reverse complement strand
TTACCATTGGCGACTGGATACTGTCACCCCTCATCGTGAATGGAAAGATCCACTGACCCTTACTATTGTGTGCGCTTCTGAAAGACACTTTACCACGGTGCTGACATGTGTGTCAGATTGTGTGTCCAGTAGAATCGTGAATGTTTGGTTTTTGCTCATGTCCCAAAAGACGGTGAAGGTAAAAGACTGGAGACTTGATATGAGCTTGTAAACTGTGAACGAATTGAATTCAACGGATTATGAACGTTTGGCGATTGTTTCCTGGGCGGAGTTTAGCGCACTTGCGGACTCTAAATGATTATCCGATATGATATGGTGTTTTTATACTATATCAAGTACATGTTAATGTTTTTTTTTTGCATAATAAAGATTCTGATTATGTATGTATATTAGTATGTATGTATGTATGTATGTATGTATGTATGTATGTATGTATGTATGTATGTATGTATGTATGTATGTATGTATGTATGTATGTATGTATGTGTGCGTGCGTGTGTGCGTATGTGTGTGTGTATGTGTGTGTATGTGTGTATGTGTGTATGTGTGTATGTGTGTATGTATGTGTGTATGTGTGTATGTGTGTATGTGTGTGTATGTGTGTATGTGTGTATGTGTGTATGTGTGTGTGTGTATGTATGTATGTGTGTATGTATGTATGTGTGTATGTATGTATGTGTGTATGTATGTATGTATGTGGATGACGTAAGTCTCTTTGCCACCAACATACACGACCTACAATCAATGGCACAGAAGACAACAGCATTTATGGAGACCAGCGGGATGGAGGTTAAGCCACAAAAGTGTGCAGTGTTCAGCGGTCAGCGAAGCGGAAACAATTGGGTCAAAACTTGTAAGGCGGACATTAATATCCAAGGTCATGAAATCCCCTCTTCTGATCGAGGGCGTTCCTACAGATACCTAGGACATGACATTACAATTGATAATACATCGGACCAGTTTCAAGCAAGCAGCCTTATATTAGAATTTAGGTCAAATTTAACAAAATTAAGCTGTGCCCCACTACCAACATCAGCAAAGATCTCATTAATTAACCCGATGTGTTTCGGTCCTCTCATGTTTTATTTTTCTAACATACACTTTACAGAAAAACAACTTAAAGAAATTGAAGATGAAATTGTACAACACGTTAGAACATGGTTAGTGCTAAATGAATCATCCACAAGGAGCTATTTCTTCTGTCCCAGGTCGAAGGGTGGCCTTGGCATACCAAACCCCTTCATATTATGCCACTCTCGACATATTTCATTCCTTATCAGTATGCTCAATTGTGATGATAATCTTGTAAAAAACTGCAGCAATAACCACGTGAGATAGACATATGAAAAAAACGTAAAATAGACCAAGTAGGTGAAGATAGGAATAACTTTGCAAGCTACGAGTTAAACGAAACAAACCATCTAGCTAAAAGATCGAAGGTGAATTGGCCAAAATCATTTTGGGTAGAAACTGAATGAAGAATGCGCGCGTGAAGGAGTGAGTGTGAAAGTGGATGACAGTGGCCATTACAGTGTACAATTAGACGTAGATGAAGATGTAAGTCTAACATACAAGTCAGCAAATGCTTTTTATTCTGGATTTAAATCACATAAACTTAACCTAATTCTAAGTGAACTAAAAAGTAAATCGTCACAAGGGAGAATAGTGCGCGAAATGAAATGTGTGTAAACCACTCATTGTCATCTAGTTTTCTATCTAATTTTAAAATTAAGTGATAAAATACTTTCATTTGCTGTGAGATCGAGGTTACAGTTGCTGGAATGCGAAAGTCTTTTACATCTATACTACCCACAGACATACACGAAAATGTGCAAAATATGTAACCACCCATACGAAACAGTGTCACATTTATTGAATGGATGTACCAAATTTCAAACATTATACCAACAAAGGCACAATAGAGCTGTAGACATTATTTATGAGAAGCTGAAATCTGCATACAATACTAAAGGTGACATAACAATAAACAAAGAGATAATAGTTAAACCATCACTTTTCGGCAGCAGCAGCGCCTCATTTAAGACTCATGCCGTAAAACCTGATTTAACAATAATCAATCGACAGAACAAAACAGCTTTTATAGTGGAGGCAGCAATACCATATGATGCCCATTTAGATAAATGTTACCAACATAAATTTGATAAGTACTATCCATTGACTGCAGAAATTAACGAACTAGGCTACCGTACGCATGTAATCGTACTGATAATTGGTAGTTTGGGTCATGTGCATGCAAAGTGTGTGAGTGGATTAATGTCGCTAGGGTTGCGGAAATTTGAAGCAAAGGTTTTATGTAAATATGTCAGTATTAGTGCAATTATAGGTTCTTACAGAATATGGAAACTTCGATGTAAAAAAACACCCATTTTGAATTGCTGGGATGTTTTCCACACAGTTTAAACTCAATTGTGCTCCTCTGTATACTATACCATACGACTATTGTATTTGATGCTATATTTAATATCTCACTCCACTAGCGGTCAAAGTTTTTTTTTTTTTTTTTTTTTTATGGCAAACAAAATTCTGATAAAACCTCCATGTAAAAACAAACATATAGGTCTTCTTGAATGGTATTCCTCACACATTTTGTAAATTTCAATAATTCTCATTTTTGGCAGGGTATACCATATCATTATATGCCAATGTCTTTTAGAAAGCTTAAAATTTTTTTATGTATGTGTAAAACGAAGGTTCGATGTAAAAACACCCACATATAACTACTTGAGACGTCTTCAACACTTTATGTAAATTCTAATGATTCTCCTATTTGCCATGTTGTATCTATTATATCATGTCTGTACATATTAATGTATTTTATGGAGAATAAAGATTCTGATATGTATGTATGTATGTATGTATGTATGTATGTATGTATGTATGTATGTATGTATGTATGTATGTATGTATGTATGTATGTATGTATGTGTGCGTGCGTGCGTGCGTGCGTGCGTGCGTGCGTGCGTGCGTGCGTGCGTGCGTGCGTGCGTGCGTGCGTGCGTGCGTGCGTGCGTGCGTGCGTGCGTGCGTGCGTGCGTGCGTGCGTGCGTGTGTGCGTGTGTGCGTGTGTGTATGTGTGTATGTGTGTATGTATGTATGTATGTATGTATGTATGTATGTATGTATGTATGTATGTATGTATGTATGTATGTATGTATGTATGTATGTATGTATATATGTATATATATATATATATATATATATATATATATATATATATATATATATATATATATATATATATATATATATATATATATATATATATATATATATATATACATATATACATACATATATATATATATATATATATATATATATATATATATATATAATATATATATATATATATATATATATATATATATATATATATATATATATATATACATAATTTGCCGTCTTCCGCTATCCAAAATGCACTTTCATCCGACTCACTGGGATTTATATAAACGCTCAGGGAGGGTAAAAAGTCTGAGGAAGATGAGGTGGTGGATGTAAGCGGAGGTCGCCTTATGACTATGTCATGAGACCCACTACTTAGCAGAGACATTAGCTTCCTTTTAGTTTTTGGTACAAGTTGCCAGCAGTCGACGCTAGACACCAACATCAGACAGGTCTTGAAGACGCTTGACAACCCTTGCAGTTACCTCAGCCGTAATGCATCAGACGTGCTACAGCCCCCAGACTTGACTTTTGTAGAGAAATACAGTCCAAGGCACATGTGGAAACCAACAACGGCTGAAATAGATGCCAGCCAACCTCTCACCGGAAGCTAAGTACCATAACAGCGCAACCAAAGAAAATTTCACAATTTTCCATTATTTCCACAATATTTACACAACTTTATTTATTTTACATTATTAAACAACACGTGATTATTAAACCTGTTTATCTGTAACTATCTAGCTATATTTGGTTTAATCACTATTGAGTGAAGTCTATGTCTGCACTTGTATGACTCATATTGTTCTAAATACATAACCAGATAAAGCTATTAGATTAATAGTTGCTGAATCATCTTCAGCGGGGGGCTCAGAAATACGAGTGAAAATATGTTACCTCACATTAGGAGCTGGAGAATAATAAGTTCATGACAGCTTAGATGATCTCAGTTGGTATGCGTGTTTTTCTTAAAATCCCGTGAGCCTCCCTTAAATGGAAGCATCATTCTTCTATTTTTATCTCTGCCAAGAGTGACCTTGAGCGAAGGTTGATGACCTTTGAAGACCATAATTTTTATATTGTAAATTTGGCCATTGTTGGACTACTACTGCGGAGCAGGGGAGGCAATATTGTCACACCAAGAAGAGATCAATTGATAATTTTCAGTCTGAGAACCGGCCATTATAGACTCAGATACCATCTGTTCAACAAACTGAAAATTAGACAGACAGAAGTGTGTCCATGTTGGGAGGACAAACAGACAATAGAATACGTACTCCAAAATTTTCAGCTCCATGAGAAGAGCAAGGTGACAGCGTGACCTTCTCCAACCCAGTTGACGGAGAAACATTAAGGTGAGGAGAGGAACCTGACACGGACCCTCAGTTTTATGAGAAAGATAGATGTGGTTATCTGGGAGCGAATGACGAAAACATTGTAAAGAGCAATATTATTCAAATAACTCACAAAACAGAAAATATAATTACACTGAATACCCTAGTTATAACCAAAAATTCGATTGAACAGTATAGACTTTCTGCCGAGATGGTGGATGAACGGAGGCAAATGAAGCTGTTCTGGTGTTATTCTGCTCTTCACTTATTTCATGAAAATAAAATAAAAATAATAAAATAATAATAAAAATAAAGTGATTAGATCACAAGATCTTTCATGTTTGGACATGCGTCCTAATATAACTGATCGACATTGTATCTGTGTTGAACTGGACGCACCTTGTCAAAACGAGGCAATAACCTAATTAAAAAGGGTCATTCCATGATAGATCTGACAATCAGTTGCTATGAGAACTTGGTCACCAATAGAAACAGACAACACACTTATCCAACAATGGAGAGAGAGAGAGAGAGAGAGAGAGAGAGAGAGAGAGAGAGAGAGAGAGAGAGAGAGAGAGAGAATGTGCAGGAAATATTGAAAGCACTTCTAACACCGAGTACATTCTCAAGGTGACACATTCGACGACTGCAAAACACTATCAGACTTTGTCTTCTTCTGGTCTGAAGTTTCTGTTGCCTTTTTTTTTTCTTCTTCAAGGAGCGTGGAGCTATCACTGTTGTTGGCACCTTGCACAGCACCATCAATTCTAATGGTGACGTCGTCGTCGTCGCTGTGGGGTGGTTTTCACTGGTATTGGAGGGTCCTTCGTTCGATTATTATCTTGGAACAAGGGTCAACGTTATATTGATTCATCATTTGTTGAATGTCCAAGAATACACTCGTTCCCTTCGGAGCTCATCAATATATATACATATTTTTCTTATCAGAAGAGTTCTTCATTTGCATAATCAACAACATTGGCAAATGCAGCAAATAGCTGTAACGTATCGATGTGATAAAGTCCTCAATTCAGAGTCCATGAATTTATTTACAGTTCACACACAAGACATTCACGTAGGTATAGATTCATATATAGTCATTAGAAATTACATGCATAGTATTCATGTCCGTCCGTGTCAAAACAATATGTCAGAAGAACATCGTGGCTATATACGTGCGCTGTTGTAGTCAACAGCCAGAAATGAGCACATGAGTTCTTGACAGCTACAATTTGAATCATAATGCGATTCTCCTTCCATCATTTAGTTAATTTAATTAATCTCATACTTATATTAATAACCGAACTGACCCTGAGTTCTACATCGATTTATATATATAATATAGGCTATATACTCAGCCTTTTTTCCTTGGAAGAAATACAAGACACGACCTTCTTGCTTGACGGATAGCGTAACAAGGGCCATGTAACCAAGTCACCCAGCGTGACCTTCCCAACGCGAATGCGTCATAATCTCCGCATATATTTCGCGTTCAGTATACCGTAAAATATCGACATATTCTATAAATGTTAATGACCCCTAACGTTGCGCATGGCTAAACCCCAGCAGACGCCGTCATTTAAAATAACACCGTAACAGATTTCCTGTCAGACGGGGGGGAAAAAAATCTATTAGATTTTTTTTTTTTTTTGAATAATATTAATCAAATTATCAAAAATTTAACAAAACCCGACGTATGACCTACGATGTTCTATCTAGAACAGTGTCGTGGTCATGTCAGTAATATCTTATAATAAAATTAACGTCATATCATACATATACCTTATATTAAACAAGGAAATGTCACTGTCACTAACTAATTAACTAATTAATTTGTTGTATGTATCGACTAACTAATAATGTGAGGTGTTATTAAAATTATTCTAACTAACTAAAATTAAAATAATTAATTATAGTATGTACGTATGGTACTAACTAATTACTATCTAATTGAAGAAAATGAGAAATAGTATAAGAGAGTAAAAGAAATAAAAATTGAGAAGTACGGACAATTAAAACCAAATATTAAAGTATACATTAAATTAGAATGCGTGTGAAAATGAAGTGTAAGGATAGATACCTAATTAAATTAACGCAATCAGAAGAAAAGAACAGAAAAAAATTCATACATTTTAACTATAAATATGAAATGTCATAATGTAATATCTATTACCTTGATAATTACACTAATTAAAATATTAATTGGTGTGATATTATTTTGTTTCATCTTTTCTTTGTATATTTTATTTTTTTTTTATTTCATCACACTTTAACTTTATTTTATTATATATTAATTTAATAACTAGAAAATTTAACAATATCGGACATGAAGATCCAATCGTTGTTATATCCTGTTGACTTGTATGAAAGTTCATTAAGACACAAGGTTCATATTATCGAATTATGATATGATTATCCAATCATCGTTAGTTCCTTTATTAAAACTTTGAATGTAATTGAATCAGTCATCACAGTATATGTCCCTTCTACATCAGAGATTGTTCCTTTTTAACGGTTTTCAATCGAAATGAGTGATACGCAAAGTGGAAGTGAAGTCCAAATTTTCAAACGATCCGTAAAACTTGATATTTTGATCACGATAGTTTATTTCGAAATGTCCTTATTTAAGTAGGAAGTCCAAATGAAGTGTTGTATATTCTGACGTGGCATTGATACAGTTCATTGCAAATGTAATGCTTGATTAGTCAGAAAATTTGAAATAGTAATATTCATTCAGAATCCGTAGGATGTCTGGACAACGTATCGGCTATGACGTTCTCAGTTCCTGGTATTGACTGTATTTCGAATTCGTAAGGTTGCAACGTAATAGCAAAGCGTGCAAGTTTAGCACTTTTATGGTTTGAACGACGTAATGCTGCTACAGATTTCTGATCAGTCTGGATCAAAAATGGAGATCCCAGCAGAAATTTTTCTAACTTGGTAATTGCCCAGATTACGGAGAGCAATTCTCGGTCTACAGTCGAGTATCTAGTCTCCGGAGGTTTCAGCTTGCGTGAGATGTAAAGTACAGGGTGAAGGACTTCATCATGATATTGGAGTAGACAAGCCCCGAGTCCGTAATTACTCGCATCTGTACGTAGAACAAACTTTTTAGAAGCATCTGGTAATCTTAAAACAGGTGGGCATGAAAATATGTTTAAGATAGTGCGAAAAGTTTTGTCACATTCGTCTGTCCAATTTATCCTTACTGGCATGTTCTTCTTTAGTAACGATGACAGGACAGCCGTGATGGATGATAGGTGAGGTACAAATCTGCTATAGTATTGGATCAAACCTAACAGACTCCTAACCTGTTTCTTCGTTTGAGGAACAGATAAATTTAATATTTTAGAAACCGTACTGGGAATTGTTTGGATACGTCCTGATCCAATAATGTGTCCCAGGAATGTTATCTCATTACACGCTATTTGAATTTTAGTTGGTTTAGCGGTTAAATGGTTATCCCGCAATATTTCCAAAACTGATTTAAGACCCAAAAAATGTTCCTCAAATGATGAACTAAACAAACATATGTCGTCAATGTAGGTAATTATATCTGATCTACCTGCTAAAATTTTTCGCATCATGCGAATAAAGGTAGCTGGAGCATTCATTAGCCCAAAAGGCATCACGTTCCACTGGTAAAGACCTTGTGGAGTTGAGAATGCTGTGTAGTATTTGGCTCTTTCGGTTAGTGGAATCTGCCAATAACCTTTGGTTAAGTCAATTTTAGTGAAAAGTGTAGCATTGGATAGACGAGGAAGTAAATCGTCAGGATAGGATGTGGTTCGCTATCCGGTACTGTCTGCGCATTAAGTTTCCTATAGTCAACACATAAACGTATGTTGTTGTCCTTTTTCCGGACAATGACTAAAGGAGAAGAAAATGGAGATGTACTAGTCTCAATAATACCTAATGATATCATCTGTTCGAGTTCCTGAGATGTCTTACTCAGAAAATGTAGAGGTACAGAATAAGGATGAACACGAATTGGTGTATCATCGTTAAGAATAATATCGTGACTAATTACAGATGTGCAACCCGGTACATCCGTTAACACATCTGGGAAAGATTGTAGAAGATCAGCAACGCGTTGATGCTGTTGCGGTGTAACCGTAGAAGAAATGGTCACATCACGCCAAGATTCAGTAGATTGGACAATAAGTACAGGTAAAGGCATCTGCACTTCAGGAAAAGAAGATTCTTCCTCCTGTATAACAGATAGATTAGAATAATGACAAGTAGATACAGTATTGTCATCTAATTCATGAAAAATTGACTGTAAGTGTATAGGACGTGTATGAAATTGCTTGAGCATATTAATATGGAATATCTTTCTGTGTCCCTTGATATCTAAGACGTAATCAACGTCTGAAATTTTATCAGTAACCTTATAAGGACCAGTCCATGAGATCAATAACTTATTGTTATTGTGAGGGAGTAATACATAAGCCTCATCGCCTGGGAATAATTGGCGTAATCGTCTAGATCGATTTTGTATAGATCGAGCCTTAGCTTTTGCAGCCTCAGAAGAAGCTGTTGCCAATTGGCAAGACTCAATAATATTATTCCGAAGATTAATCACATACTCATAAGATGACTGAGTGTCCTGAGTCATCTCTGCATCAATTAATAAATCTTTTATCAGTCCCATAGGACCTCTCGGAGGGGCACCAAAAACTAACTCAAAGGGAGAGAAGCCAGTTTGTTCATGTGGCACCTCTCGGTAAGCAAACAGGACAGCTGGGAGTGCTCTGTCCCAGTCCTGAGGGTGTTTAACAGTAACCTTATGTAAAAGTTGCTTAAGCGTACGGTTAAGTCTTTCAACTGCACCGTTACTCATGGGATGATAAATACTACTCAAATTCCTATCAATGTTCCAGGTTTTCATTACCTCCTTCATGGTATCGGATATAAACTGCGACCCATGGTCAGATAATAATTTTCTAGGAAACCCTATTCTAGAAAAAAATTAGATGTAATGCATCAGCTACATCTGTGGTAGTGGTTGTCTTCAATGGAATGGCTTCTGGCCATCGTGTGCATAAATCAATGCACGTGAGAACAAATCTATGTCCTCTCGCAGATGGTAGAAGTGGACCAATTATATCTATGGCCATCTTGTCAAAAGGTCGTACTGAGATATCGCAAGCCTGAATAGGCGCCGTGTGAAAAGCTCCACGTGCTTTCACTTCCTGGCATGTAGTACAAGAACGTACATACTGCGAAATATCCCGTGATACTCCTGGCCAAAAGAATGAAGACAATACTCGAGATCGTGTTCGAGTATATCCCATATGTCCTGCACACTGCGAGTCATGCGCGTGTTGAAGAATGTACCGTCTAAAAGCAGCCGGTACCATCACTTGTTGTTTTACCTGTGATTTATCACTAAAGCATCTAATCAGTATATCATTTTTTTAACAATAAACCAATGTTTGTTATTATTCCCTGATGTTAAATTATCAACCTTATTAACTAGGTTAAAAAAATTTATTTAGAGATTTGTCATTTTTTTGTTTGTTTGCAAATGATTCCCTGTCAATAGGTGAATTGACCTCAATATCCTCCTGTTTCTCCGCATCCATCTTATTATCATTGACACTCTCCATGAGCATAGTCTGAGCTCTAGTTGTCGCGGCGTTTCCAGTGCATAGATTGTGTCTCTCCCATTCAATAATATCTTCTGGTGAACAATCCTTGCTGCCGTGTATGCGACCCACCATAAGGTCTGCAATCGGCTTTTTCAGCATGCATACCTTCACGTTACCTGTGAAAAAAGGTGTTTTAACATGGATAATAGCTGTGGGGTAAAACTCAATAGTTCCCCCAAAAGTCATGCAACGGACATATTCCCCCGTTGCACAGCTAGGATGTACAAGCGACTGTCGCACTCCAATGGTTGTGGACCCCGAGTCTCTCAATACAGAAACTATAGAACCGTTCACTATCCCTCTGTTAAAAATCAGAGAGCCTGTTCCATCATTGGCTGCAAGACCTACTTCTGGTGGAATGTGTCCGCAGTTTAGCACTGTCTCCTTTGCCTTCTGAAAAATAAGATTGCATTGTGGGCAACTATTCGCCACGTTATAATTAATAGCAAAGCATGCAGCAGAAGAATTCATTGTATTATCGTTAGGTGGAACCTGAACCTTAGGGGTGATATCATTTGTAACTGCTGCCCCGGTATTATGGTTATAATGTGAAGATCCACGAGAATGAGAACGATTACGAGAATAATTAGTTGAATTATCCCGTTGTCGTCTATTGTAATTGTTATCTCGATGTCTCGAGTTATAATTATCGCTATTCTTCCAATTGTTACCATTATTATATTGATATGACCGATTATAACTTGAGTTACGTGGATTACTGTTGTATCTTGACTGAGGTGAATAATTTCTGTTTTGTTGTCTTCCTCTATTAAAGTTATTGTTAAAGTTATTCTGTCCCTTATGAAAATTAATGTCATAGTTTCCTTTGAATCTACCTCTGTCTACACTGTGTGTTCTTGGTTTGTTATTACTATGATATGCCATATTGGAGGCTACAGGAAGTGGTTCTCTTATCAACGAGCCAGAAATATTAGCATTCGGATGAGCTGTGCAGTAATTTAAAGAAATTTTTTCTAACTCATCAATAGATTCTGGTTTTCTTTCTTGCAGATAAGCAAAGAATGGTGGGCTGACAGAAGATAACACTTTATCCCTCAATAACAAATCGACTAACTTGTCGTAAGATTTGTTGACACCTGCCAGTTCAACCCATCTGTTAAAAGTATTGCGTATGTTAGCAATAAAACCCGTGAAATCTTTATTGTTATCTGGCAATAAACTTTTGAAACGTAATCTACATGCCTCTTCGTTCAAATGGAACCGACGTAATAACAAATTCTTAATGGCCTCATAGTCTGTGGCTAATGTAGGATCAATATTTTGTGCTGCACTTGCAGGTTCGCCATCCAGAAATTCCTTAAGTTTAAGTGCCCATGCAGTTTTGTCAAGGTTATTGACCTTACATATATCCTCAAAGCGCGCCAGCCATGATGATAGGTCATCCACGTGTAATTTGAATGGTGGTAGTTTAAAGTAATAATTGCCCTTAAGTCGGTTGGAAGAAGATCCCGATTGAGCATTATCATTTTGGCTTGTTGCAGCACTCTGCGAATTAAGTTTTGCTGTTTCCAATTTAAGCCGTTGCAATTCCATTTCTTGCTGCAGTAATTTTGATTTATGCTCTTCTTCAATCGTTGGGCTTTTTGCTGCAAATTTAGATTTATTCTTTCCACAACAATTTGCTTATTGTCCAATTTAAGCCGTTGCAATTCCATTTCTTGCTGCAGTATGATTTCTTGTCGTTTCAATTTATTCTCTTCTTCAATCCGTAGGATTTCATCTCTTGCTATCTTTCTTTCTTCTTCTTGTCTTAATTCTTCTCTCTCTGCTTTAGCAATAGCTTTTCTTTCCTCCTCTTCTGCCTTAGCAAAAGCTTTCTTTTCCTCCTCTTCTGCCTTATATTTTGTAAATTCAGCCAATGCATAAGCCTCGAGAAGTTCTCCTTTTTTTCCAAAATCCTTACCATTTTTAATAAAATAGTCTAAGTTAAGCATCTTGAAGTTAATTTATTTAAGTATTCAATTACTTATGTCTTGTAATCACCACTAGAATCTATGTCGATAATTATAATTACTCAACGAATGAATAATTAATATAAGAAATTGCAATATTCCTGTATTGTTATGTATAAGTTCCACAAATCTATAGTATTTTGTAAAAATTTTGGAATATATATATATACCCGCTAATATCTAAACATAAATAGTTATGATAGTTATATTAGGTGCTGAAATTATAAATGCACTTACTATTAATATTTAATAATTATGGGTATTGTTTCCTAAATAATTAGGTTTCTTAAGTTCAATCAATTGTCACAAGTTCCCAAGAAGTAGTATAAAAGTGTACTAATTTATATTTAAAATAGTCTTAAAATGCCTCTTAACTAAAGTTATAATAATTAATCATTATATATTTGCCATAATCATGAGAAGAAAAAAAACTGCATTGAATTTCTAGGACCACCACTCAATTGGTTTAGGCAGTAAAATCCTTAAACTCAAAAACAAAAAGAAAATTTAATAGATTCATCTACTTACTTACTTAGTCGTTCCCCTTCTACCGTGAGGTGTAGAGGTTTGGAAGAGAGAGCGCCAGACCATTCTATCATCTATCTTCTTCCTGGCCTGGTTCCATTCTAGTCCTCGGTCCTTCAAAGATTGTCTAATGTTGTCCTCCCAGCGGACTCTGGGTCGTCCTGGAGGTCTGGATCCCAAAATCTTTGTTTTCCAATGCTTGTCGTTCGTAGCCGATCTGTCCCATTCTGCAGACTCATGAAACATCAGTTGGGGACTGTTCTATTTGGGTCTCGCAGCGGATGGGATTTTAGGCCTTGACAGAATCGTATGGTTCCGGACCATATAAGGAAAAGACTTGTTACTTCAACCACTTTCCTCAGATACCTCATTTCTGAGGTTTGGATCTGGCTTTTGTGGGTTGTAGTCATTGCCCACGACTCGCATCCATATGTCACGACTGGGACATAGGTGGAGCGGTATACAGCCATCTTCGTTTTCTTACCAACCTCTTTCTTGCTGAGGAATCCACGATTTATGGCCTGAAAAAGTCTCCCAGCCGAGTGGCCAACTCTTCTTTGATGCCTCCCTTTCGGTCTATAATAGCTCCGAGATATTTAAAGTGGTCGACCTGCTCCAGGACCTGTTCTCTCAACTTAATCTGATGTTTTCTTTCTTCTCGTGATATCACCATGGATTTTGTTTTAGAGCTGCTTATGACCATCCCTCTCTTCTCCAGCTCTTCCTTCCAGACTTGCAGGTTGGATTGGAGATGTGCCTCTGATTTAGCAATCAGGGCAACATCATCAGCAAATGCCAGCTCCAAATATAGACCTGTCTCATCGTCCATAAGGAGTATGAAGAGGTAAGGTGATAGGATATCACCTTGTCTTACACCAGTGGTGGTCCTGAACTCTTTCTGACTTATGGTTTGCTGTCCTCACATAATTTCTGCAAGACTTGTAGAAGCTCTGTATAGCATGAATCAGAGGTGCTGGAATGTTCTTCCTTGCCAAACAGTCCCAAAAGTTTGCTCCAGGGGACCCTGTCAAACGCCTTTTCCAGATCTATGAAACAAAGATGGATCTCACTCTTATACTTGTATTAAGGGCCTTTTTTACTCAGCTGTTGAGTGTGAAAATTAGGTTACTTGAGTAACTAGGTTTGCTCGCAATCCGCACTGGATCTCATCCAATTGTGGCTCAGCTAGGCGTCGGAGTCTCTGCTCTAGGATTCTAGAGTAGGAATTTTACCAGGGGACACTGCACCAAACTGGATATCCTCTATGGTTTCCACATTGTCGATTGTCACCAACAGCAAATTGGTGTTATGATGGCAATCTCCCAAATCCTTTGGTATAGCTCTTGTTGCAAGCCATGCTGCCTGTAGGACCTTTAAGAGCTAAAAGGTCGCTTTAGATGCTCCCATGTACTTAACCATTTCTGGTGTTATACCATCATGCCCTGCTGCTTTGCCCATCTTGATTTTCTCTAGTGCTGCCCTCAGTTCTTCCATCTTTATGTCATCTTCACCATCATTGGTTTCCTCTTCTGTGTCAGTGGTTATCATTTCTGATGCTTCAACATGCTCACCAACCAGAGTTCTGAGAAATATTCTTTCCATCTTTCCATTATTTCCTTCGGGGCAAAATTCCAATTTGCCTTGCTTGTTTTAAAATTTGATTACAGATCATTTGTTTTTTTCTTTCCTCCTTTTTTTCCCAAGTCTATTCTAGGGTTGTATAGAACAATTTCTGGTTTTCTTGTGGTCATCTTTTTCTAGCTTTTCTCCAAATTCTTCCCAGGATTAAGTTTTGCTGGAAAAAGCACTTTGTTCACTTTCTTCTGTTCTGAGTGTCACATATTCTCTATATTTTTTCCATTTGTCCTGTTGTGTTTTTAGCTCCTAAGTATTGTTTCCATGCCATTTTCTTCTCTCTTATTTTCTCTTTGACTTCCTCTGTCCACCAAGGTGTCCTCTTTCTCTGGTTCCCAAGTCGGACTTCACCGCATGCTTCTGCAGCAGCTGTCTTTATGATATCCTTGACTTTATTCCAGAGGGTTTCCAAGTCATCAGGTCGTTCTTCTGTGTTGCTCACTGCTGTAGCAATAAGCCCCTGATATCTGGTCTTAATTTCTGGCTCTCTCAGCTTGTAGGTCCTAATGCTCATTTCTCCTGCTCGTTTACTTGGTTTCTTGCGTGATGTTGGGCAGTTCCTAGGCTGAGCAACTCTTTCAGTTGCTCGTTTGATTGTTACAGGGAGTGATCACATTCTTTAAACAATCTCTGGCCCCCTTTACCGACTCTTAGCATCTCGGACATATCGAATGAGCTTCTCAACAATGGCATTCGATCACTGACTTCTCATTTTGTTGGTTCACATCTAGTGTATGCATGTATGCGCTTATGGGGGAACTTTGTGTTTGTAATGATCAGATTCTGCTCACTGCAGAATCTAAGGAGTCGCTTTCCATTGTCATTGAGAGTATCTTCTCCATATCTTCCGATAACTCCACCCCATCTAGCATGGTCATTTCCAACTCTGGCATTAAAATCTCCGAGCATAATAACTTCATCTAGGCAGTCATCCACTGTCCTTTGAAGCAGCTCGAAGAATTCCTCCTTGACCTCTGCTCTCTCATCCTCATTTGGCCCATACACTATGACCAGGTTGACTATGGTTTCTCCTTCTTTTAGTTTTAAACCATAATGCGCTCCGAGACAAAGCCCATTAAAGTAGGATCTTTTTTGATTTTGGGTCCAAGTTGCAACCCACGCCCCCTTTTGAACTTTCAATATGGGTTTTCCACTGTATAGAGCAACGTGTTGCCATCGAGATCCATGACTAGTTGTCCCCTTTGCTTCGTTTCCGTTATAGCACAAACTATTTTGCTTTCCTCATCTCTTCCACCAGCTCCTCTTCCTTCCCATTTATACTTCTTGTGTTCCAAGTTCCATAAGTCGTAGTCCGTACTCCGTTCCAGTTCGTCGCCTTTAGAATCAGTCCGGTTTTCTCTCTTGTAGTTCGCCTTTAATCATTGAATTTTCTGTTTTCGTTTCAAAAAAACAGGTGATTGGCCTGTTGTGCCTTTGCATGGTGGAGGGGCTGCCTCCTTACGGCCTCCATGCAGGCCGCCCTCCTCCTTTTTCATCCGGGCTTGGGACCGGCATTGGCGGAGTTTTGCTGTTTCCAATTTAAGCCGTTGCAATTCCATTTCTTGCTGCAATATGATTTCTTGTCGTTTCAATTTATTCTCTTCTTCAATCCGTAGGATTTCATCTCTTGCTATCTTTCTTTTTTCTTCTTGTCTTAATTCTTACTAAGCTCTCGCTTTAGCAATATTTTCTTTCCTCCAAATTGCCTTAGCAAAAGCTTTCACATTTCCTCCTCTTCTGCATTATATTTTGTAAATTAGCCAATGCATAAGCATCGAGAAGTGGCTCCTTTTTTTTTCCTTACCATTTTCGAATAAAATAGTCTAAGTTATGCATCTTGAAGTTAATTTATTTAAATATTCAAATACTTATGTCTTGTAATCACCACTAGAATCTATGTAGATAATTATAATTACTCAACGAATGAATAATTAATATAAGAAATTGTAGTATTCCTGTATTGTTATGTATAAGTTCCACAAATCTATAATATTTTGTGAAAATATTATATATATATATACCCGCTAATATCTATCATAAATAGTTATGATAGTTATATAAGGTGCTGAAATTATATCATGCACTTAATATTAATATTTAATAATTATGGGTATTGTTCCTAAATAATTAGGTTATTTAATCTTAATTGTCACCAAGTTCCCAATGTAGTACTGAGAAAGTGTACTAATTTATATTTAATATGTCTTAATTTGTTATAAAGTTATAATAATTAATCATTATATATTATGCCATAATCATGAGCTAGAAAGTGCATTGCCCATTTCTAGGACCACTACTGCAAATTGGTGCAAAGTCCCTAATTCCTCCTTAAACTCAAAAAAATTTAATAATATTCATCTACACTATTATTAATGAAGAAATTATAGCATTAATATTAAATTATAAATGGATGAAATGAATACAAACAATACAATGGGTTAACCAAGGATTACAGAACAGTAGCACAATACAAAAGTTACATTTTCACAAAAATAAATGATATTATAAAACCAAGTGTACTAACCGGAAATGTAGAAGGGTGAAGGTTAACTGAGGAAACGAACATATTTGGTACTATAAATGATGACGTCACAGGACTCATTTGACGTTAATACAATACATTTAAATAAAATTAAAGATAGCCAGATTAGAATAAACAGGATAGATTACGAACATATGACTGTAACTGAATAAAAATTAGAACTAAATACACTAGGATACACCAGTTATAACATGACTATACACCTAACATGCAAGGTGAATTAATGCAGGTCCGAACGAAACAATCACCGATATCCGATGCGTTCTTCGCGAAATGCGATTAATTCACGGCCTTAAGGAACGATCGGAATTGAGCTTGACGTTCGAAAAGCCATAAGTTCAATTCCGATTCCCATCCTACCTCCCACTACATGTAAAAGACAGAAACAATATTTAACATGGCTACGAAAATGAAGAACATGGCATTATCGGACAAATAGGATTAACTTATTGTAACCTTCAAATAAGTTACTTATCTTTTTGCCTCGATAGATTCATACAATGCTTGCTTCGCCAACGGACAGTAGGACCTATATTTCATGCTCATGTTGATTGAATCTATTTTCCAATGTTCGATTAAGCGTTTATAGATAATCTTCTTCAAAGACCTTGAAAGGCGGCTGCCATCACTACAGCTGATTCATCCTGTTGTCAAGGGGGTGTGACGTCATCGGTGTAGATACAAAAAGTGTTCATTTCGCTCGAAGGAAAATTATTTCTTTCAACTCGATAATCTTTGAGTATTTTTTTACAATGAAATTCCAGTTCCGCACCACAACGGCCACCACTGTTGCGTGGGGTAGTTTTTCACTGGTATTGGAGGGTCCTTCGTTCGATTATTATCTTGGAACAAGGGTCAACGTTATATTGATTCATCATTTGTTGAATGTCCAAGAATACACTCGTTCCCTTCGGAGCTCATCAATATATATATACATATTTTTCTTATCAGAAGAGTTCTTCATTTGCATAATCAACAACATTGGCAAATGCAGCAAATAGCTGTAACGTATCGATGTGATAAAGTCCTCAATTCAGAGTCCATGAATTTATTTACAGTTCACACACAAGACATTCACGTAGGTATAGATTCATATATAGTCATTAGAAATTACATGCATAGTATTCATGTCCGTCCGTGTCAAAACAATATGTCAGAAGAACATCGTGGCTATATACGTGCGCTGTTGTAGTCAACAGCCAGAAATGAGCACATGAGTTCTTGACAGCTACAATTTGAATCATAATGCGATTCTCCTTCCATCATTTAGTTAATTTAATTAATCTCATACTTATATTAATAACCGAACTGACCCTGAGTTCTACATCGATTTATATATATAATATAGGTGATGCGTGATGCCATATGATGATGGATGGTATCCGCATGTCTGGTTTTGTGTGGTGTGCAGATGTGTTCAGTCAAAACAATGTTCATACAAAAATAACAGGGCAATCCACATAGGACGTCAGTAAACTCACGACGTATAAAGTCAATGATTCTTGTAACAGCCGTTGACGTTTTTCTTCATTATTTATTGTGGACGCCACAGTGACAAAATGGTTACGCGAATATGTAGGCACATCAAACAGTCATTATCACAGCAACATTCAATACAGCAATAGACGGTAGACAGCATTACAATGATGAGTCAGATGCATGTTATATTTCAAAGTGCTGTAAATGTAGTCAGGTGGAAAACTCCATCCTTTTCTATAACAGCCAGGAGATAACCAGATGTATGAGATCAGTTCACTCTCCTTAGTTTGACTTCAGCAAGACAGACACGTCTGCCGAAGTATAAATAATGTCCTCAAAAATATCCTCTAGATAATAAAGGTTTTTCAAACCTAGTTCATTTAACAAAAGGGCCATGTAACCAAGTCACCCAGCGTGACCTTCCCAACGCGAATGCGTCATAATCTCCGCATATATTTCGCGTTCAGTATACCGTAAAATATCGACATATTCTATAAATGTTAATGACCCCTAACGTTGCGCATGGCTAAACCCCAGCAGACGCCGTCATTTAAAATAACACCGTAACAACTTTGTCTTCTTCTGGTCTGAAGTTTCTGTTGCCTTTTTTTTCTTTTTTTCTTCAAGGAGCGTGGAGCTATCACTGTTGTTGGCACCTTGCACAGCACCATCAATTCTAATGGTGACGTCGTCGCTGTAAAAGAACAAAAGGCTGGGGGTATATCGCATCATTGCCTTCGTCATCATCACCCTTACAACTCCCCAAGGCCTACAACAAGCGTATACAAAGTCTTCCTGTCACGTGCCATCAGCTCAAGGTCGTTTCATGTCTTCTTCATGCCCTTCATGCCTGTCTCCAGTTCTCTTCTCCGTGTGGTCCTTGATCTACCTCTACCTCCCCTACCCTGGGTATTCCAGAAAAAAGGACTGCCTTGTAATGCTATCAGTAAGTTCCTCCATGTGTGTTCTATCCATCTCTAGCGTCTCCGTCTTATCTCTTGTTCCACTAGTGTATTACAAGGGCCCGAAAGGGGAGCAAAGAATAGTAATACGCATGCCGTAAAAAGTGACTCAGGAAAGTTGGACATGAGACCGGTTACCCTCATCATGTAAAAAAAAATTTTTAACCACAAAAACTTAACCAGACAACATGGACAGGTTAACTAAGGAACATACTTAGATTCAACCACCCCCAAGACACACTC
This sequence comes from Oreohelix idahoensis, assembly GCA_024509875.1. NCBI lineage: Eukaryota > Metazoa > Mollusca > Gastropoda > Stylommatophora > Oreohelicidae > Oreohelix > Oreohelix idahoensis. The sequence goes on along the minus strand of JAMPIV010004217.1, from coordinate 25,467 downwards.
ACTGCCTTATTATACATTTAAAAAATAAGTATCCTCTAATTTGTTATCCACCTTAATTTTTTTTTCAGTATATGTTTATGCCTGTTCTCAAATGCTGACTAGCTGTTGATTTTTGCTTGTTTTTAAAAACTTTTTTTAGCGAGAATGGAAATTTCTTAAATTCTACGTGAAAGTGCAAGTACAATATTTTTACTTGGAAATTCACAAAAACTTGAAATAAAAACCCGCACACAAAAAAAAAAAACAAAAAAAAACTAATAATAAAGTTAAGGGAGCAGAATAGAAAAGGAAAAGTCTGCATATACACAGAGGATATCGAAAACAAACCGTAGCTTCATCGCCTAGTAACCCCGGGGTTTTCTTGTCGGCTCATGCCGCCATTAGATCATAGATCATGCATCATTTTATATTATGAGCATATCATAAATAATCCAGTTTAGTTCCAGGGGAGGGGGTCTGGTGAGACAAAAGAATATGCCTACTGTACCCTCATGCATGTCGTACAAGGCGACCAATATGAGGTTGTGCCTGGGGTTGACAACCTATCATTACAAAGACATCACCACAGAACCCAGTGCTGTAAGAGCAAGTCAATGTTTTGTGCGGGCTTCCTACAACGGTGGCTCCAAGCTCCGTCCGTGTAGAGGACAAAGGAAAATACTGATGAAATCATTAATGAGTGATTGCGTAGGATAGAAGGATTGAACTGGTGTGACAAGGTCACTTATGCAGATCTGGTGACAAGGTCACTTATATAGAACTGGTGTGACAAGGTCACTTATGTAGAACTAGTGTGACAAGGTCACTCATGTATTACTGATGATAAGGTAACTTATGTAGAACTGGTGACAAGGTCACTGATAAGTCTAAAACTGATAAATCTTAGTACTGTTGAAGGGTGAGAGACTTCCGGGCAACGCCGGGTACTTACAGCTAATAATGGAGTAGAACTGTGGTGGTTCAGGAAGGATGGTAAATGTTCTGTTATTGTAGGTGCGCTGATGAAGACACATCAGTATTCGTCGGGCTTACAGGTGGCCGACCAGGTGTGTGGGTGTACAGACATCAGAGAACGCGAATGCATGTAGTTCTAACATAAGTCAACAATATTCACACACGCACCAACGCACATGTAGGATTCTTTAAAAGGTTGAAACTCCTAATCGTTCTACACTGTTTTAATACTGCACAGTCAGGAGGACATCACTAAGTACATTGTCACAGGTACAGTACACAGCAAAAATAGGATACATCTCATAAGCACCAAATCCATAGGTAGTTAAGTGCATAGCATAAACAATCCCAGCACAACAGCTGCATAAGCACAGCAGTTCATAATGATAAAGTTTACTGGTCCAAATTATCCCTACAGCACGAGGGAACTGCCTATATCGCAGTACAATAATGTCTGTATCGTCAGACTCAACATAACTCATGGGAGAAAAACACCTTCCCTATAATAATAATCTGTCGACCTTCACAAATCTCCCTCATCGGAGATATCAAACTTAATGGCTTATCCGTGGCCCGAAAAAATCATTAACAACGGACATTCTGCAGAATATATCCAAGCCTTATATCCACGGCTTTATGAAATCTTAGGAAATATCAAAATACCTTTTATCAACACAATTCTCTATATCGGGACACACTGACCATAATCGTCAGTCCCTTCTCTAAGCTATCTCAGCATTCGAATGTCACGATAAATTTTCCCCGCGTAAAAAAAAGCTCAGTGAACGCGAGAGACCATCGCTCACTCAAAAATCATCCCAGCGCGAATTCAGCGCCTGAGCTGAATTTTGTTCACCCACGTTCTAGCTGTTCTGTATCCAGAACATTCGCTAAGATTCGCGAACACACAAACAGCTATTCGAGGGAGATAACAGCAATCGGGTCTGTATACAAGTATTTAAACGATTTAACTCCCCTAGACCAAAACCACGACCTTAACATATTACACAGCCCTCCGGGGGGAAAAATGATATAATCATTTTTTATTTTTTTTTTTTTTTACAAAATGCATCAAAGAAAAATATAGAGGTCGATAAATTACTAATCTCTACATATGAGGATCACACTATGCAAAGTCATGTTTACAACATGAACCAAAAAAGGATAGAAGTACATGTAAAGTACAAACGAAGAGAAGTATAGAAAAGTAAAGAGATAAGCATACGAAGTACATCAACTTATAAGGAATATGCAGATATGACGTATAGACTAGCCATGACATAAAAAATGACAAAAACAGATGAAATACAAGAGGAATGAACAGTAAAGAGAGAAAGCCATGCAATAATAATAATGAAAATAATGATATATCAAGGAAAACCAATTACATAAAACAATGAATTATATAAATGAACACCATTATAGTACATTAGCATCCATTACAAGAAACAATAACAATCTAAATCAAAGAATAAGTAATTAGCTATAATGTAAAAAAAAATAGCCTATTGTGCATGACCACCAAGTTAATACGCTCATGAAGTAACAGATAATGAGCTCATAATGGACATCAAAATAAACAACACCGTTATACATAGCTATAGGTGACGCACAATCAAGCGTCGGGTGAGGAAAAAATACACCACAACCTCAGACAAAAAAAAATCTTCTCAAAGTACTAATATGGTACACAGATATCCCCTAGCGCACAATCACGCGCCGGGCAAAGAAAAAACATTACAATGCCAGAAAAAATACATTCTCTCATGTCTTCATATTTCTCAAAAAGTACAATATTGAAATAAATCGAAATAATTAATCAAGTAAATATAGTGTAATCATTACCATAGTAATACGTTCATCGTTTCAAAACTCAGAAGTATACAACAATATAGTAATATAATGATGCCTAACAATGAAGCAACATTTTATCATAAAGAAGTTTCATCACATATAATACTGTCTAATACACTATACTATAGTAATATACATATACAATATAATCTCATATCTCAAATAAGTTCTAAACAACATCTGGAGGTCCTAAAGATCCAGGAACATGCTGTAAGAAGCTCAACACCATCTAATGAGACGACAAACTGGCTCCACAGGAATGGCAATTCTTGCAAAAATTCCAACGGTAAACATCTCAAACATATAATAAAGTAGCTGAGACTCTCATGGCAAAGCATACGCTGTGGAAAAAACACAAATGGAAAAACTCTGTTTGGTAAAGGTAAGGCTTTATGATATACAACAGCTAATTCTACAGTAAACCTACCAACTGTGGCTGTGTAAACTTTCGTCCCCTGTATGGTGATAATCAAACCTTCCTCCGTTACGTGTAGACAATGTAGGAGGATTAGGTAGAGGATGACCGCAACTCAAGGTAGTCACCGCTGTAGGCTGAAACAAAGTTGTGCACTCAGGGCACTGAGATGCTCTCTCGAAATCGAAAGCAGAGCAAGCAGTAGCATTAGAGACACTCTTATTATTGTTACCTTGATTACTAATAACTTGGGGCTCCTGTTGAGCAAAGTTAGCATGGTAATGCGATTTTGGAGATCTACCGTCATATCGCGGTCTATCACAACTATTATCTCTATTGGGACCATTGCTATTTTCTCTATTGAGACGATTGTTCTGATTTGAACCCCAGTTAGCATAGTTGCGATTGTTATTTCCCCTTTGATCAGAATATCTATTAGATGGATTTTGTTGTCTCCAAGAAAAATTATTGTAAGGTTGATAATTTCTAGTGTAGTTATCTCTACCATAATTTACAGAATTGTTGGAAACAAAATGTTAAATTGTCTCCAGTTTCTTGGAGAAGGAGAATTATTACGTGATGGACCCTTTTGGTACTGTCCAAAATCACGATTATCTCTCCTACCAAAATTGTTTCTATTTTTGCCTGTGGCAATGCGTTTAACAGATGGATCATACTGTCTGTGCTGAGTATGATGAGTAACCGGAATGGTAGAATCTTTATCGTTCCCCACATAATGAGAATCATTCTGGGAACTAGCACTAATAACTTTGTTCTCCGTTACTAATTTATCAGAAATTTGAAAAGTCGATGCACGGTATGTCTGAGGAACCTTGTCATGACATTTATCACAGTTTTTACCGTGATCTACAGGACTGATTGTTACAGTCGGATTACTTTTGTTGGCCTGACGCCAAGAATCACTCCTATTAGAGGCAGTATCGTTATTAAGTGGGAAATTATATTTGCCACGAAAAGATTTGTTTACACCATATTTAGTGTTACTGTTAGCACTGAGTGCATGTGGCTGACTCTTTGCATTTGTAACATATTGACCATCAGCTTTATGTCTAACTTTATCCACCTTAGCAGTAGACAACATCTTGTTGTACAAAACAATATCTAATAGTGCATCAATTCTGTTACGAAGTTTTGTCATTTCTACTTCTGCAACAGCTTTTTCTCTAGCAACAGCTTTATGAATTTTCTCGTTGGTTTTAACCTGAAGCCTGTTGTAATCTAACCTTAAGTCGTTTAACTGAGAAGTTAGAGTCTTCTCTTTAGCAATCCTATCTCTAAGATCCATTCTCAATTTTTCCTTCTGAGATGTAGTTTCTAATTTAAGGTTCTTAATTTCTTCTTGGAGAGTTTGAATAGTTTCCAAAGCTTTAGCCCTCTCCTGAACAAGTTCAAGTTTGAGTGCTTCCATAGCACTATGATGGCTATTCATAACTTCATTAACCTTCTCGGCCAAAACAATATTCTTCTCTTTCAATTGATTATTGAGAACTGCATTATTATTTACTAGAGTATTTAGCACTTCTGTATTTGACTCTTCACTTTTCTTAGCCTCAACTTTTAATTCCTCATAGTTCATTTTGACTTGTTGTAGCTCACTAATAAGAGCCTTTTCCTTACATAGATGTTTGTTTTTAATTAAGCTCACCTCATCTTCTAACTCCTTTTCTCCTTCTTTGGTGTTTCCTTGGCTGGGACAACTGCAGCGGCAACAGCAGCAAACTTTGATGGATCCTTTAAGAACTCCTTGGTCCTTTCTACTTCCTTGAATGTGTAGTCTGTCTCAGCAGCAATAGCCAACAGGCGCTTGAACCCGTTGACCAATGAGTGTGGGGCAGAGGCAGCTCTAGGGTAGCCAATAGCCAGAGACCCACAGGCTATATTACGTACACCCGCCCCGGGTGACCAGGTCTTCTCTGGTCCTAGGGTGGTCTGCTGGGCAGTCACTTTGACATCCATGTCCAGTTGAGATTGTCTTATTTTATTCTCCTGAGGAAGAGCTAATGTTTCTGTTATCTTCATCTCAGCTAATTCTTCATCTCTCCTCGTCTGAGCCAATTTCCATATTCGCTTCATATCTACCAAATGGAGTTCTGCTTGACTCTCTTTGGGAAAAGCTTCTTTCCTCTTCCATTCATACCAACTTGGAGTAAGTCTTCTCCTCTCTTCCGATGCACAGGCTGCATATACCACTAAAGGCTCACCCTTTAAACCCTGTAACCTTCCAAAATCCATAAAATACTCTAATATAGACATCTCATCTTCTAGCTTATGTTCATTCATTACCTTCTTTCTCTCCGGCTCTATAGATAACACCTTTTGCTCATGGAGTCTACGATTTTCTTCAGCTTCTAATTTCTGTTTTTCGACCTCTAATTTCTGTTTTTCCATTTCCTCCATTTGCATTTGCAATTTCCTCTCTTCTGCCTTCTGAGACTTGTAATATTCAGCAAGTGCGAATTCTCTTACCTCATCAATAGTCATATTAAGGGATTTCCATTGCTCAATGAAGTGATCCAAAGTAGACATAATGTTGTATTATATGAGATAGATACCTTGTGTAAATATATTACTTGAGAAACTCCCTTTATCCCAACTCAGTGGGTGACATGTCCTTAATCTAGAACCTGTATAATTACCTTAACTATTAATAATTTAATTAATCACCTATATATCTATTGTGCATTATAATATTGACAGTGTATGAGAAAATGGATAATACAAACAAGAAAGACAAAGACAAGAGATAAAGAACAAATGACAACGTTCGCAGGAATCAACTAAAGTAAAAAAAAGTAGAAATAAAGTGAAAAAAATATTGCAAAGCGTGCAACGACAGCTGCGAATAGGATACAATACCAATGACAAAACAGTGTATAAACGAATATAACTCAAAGATAGAAAGGGGAGGAAGACACTCACAAACAAATTAATCAAGAACTAAAGAACAAAGGAGAATATAACGAAAACAACACTAAGACATCTCGTCACACCTAAACAATTATAAAGATGACTGAATCCGGCGTAAACAGAGTATGCCCCAAATTATCAAGGGATCTTTTACGACACGGACTTAGACAAAACAGTCCCTATAGAACGCTTTCGTAGGCCCTCGGTGAAGTGGGATATATCCTACGAAAGTCTCCACCCAACCTGCCCGCTAAAATATGACTGATAAAGTCTCTTTTTGGGAAGACAGACGTCATCATCAGTTGATAAACTCTTTTAATACAAGACCCTTGACCTGAGCAAGAGACATGCTGAAAAATCTGAAGCTCACTCGAACATCACCAGAGTTAAATACCGTGTTGTTGTGTTGCTCGTGGTTTGAGTATGGAATGTCAACTTGACCTACGCAGTGGTGTGTAGACATAGATTGAGTGTATAATATGCGAATGATAAGAAGAGTTCGTGGTGTTGACAAATGTTCTTTTCTCACACTCATGTATGGCTGGAAGTCATCGACACCAACGACTGTGTACCTTTACTACAGTTTAATTGGACGTACACACTCGACAGCACAGATAGTGACAAATCACAGGTTGGCATAATACATCATGGTACAGTGGATAAATGGTCTTGCAATGTTACATGGGCACTCATGTAGAATAATAGTATAATGGACTGTCAGTAGCCAAGCACTCAGTATTGCCCATATATATATCATCTGAGTTTACTGACAAAGCACGTCAGATTATAAACAATATCCAAGATGGCTTCTAGACCTAGCCTCGTCTAGTGAAGATTCCTTAACATAATGTCCAGCACAGATTTTTCCATATAATCAAATTGAACCGCTAGCAATGGGTTCTCATGTGTAGCAGTGATCTCTGGACTAATCAAGCGATAATACGGGCATCCCTTTTCTCTTCTTGAAAGTCACTAAATGTTTGGTTACAAGATGGCTTCTCTCGTGAGCTGTCACTCACGTTTGGATACAGATAATGAATCTGTCTTAAAGTTAGTCATTCATTAAATGTTTCATTGCTCTGTAGATTCTATCATGATACAATTGACTGCATTCTACAGGATATAGTGCTGCTAGGAATCAGAGTCGTTTTCCATCTAGTTAAATGCATCCTCTCAGATGTACAAAATCGTACCTATCGAAAAACGGTGGCTTCGTACGAGAGTTCAAAAGAGTATCTTTTATTACCTGGGTATCAGAAATATACCAACGGGCTGATCACCCGTTTGCCAGTCACTTCGATTACGGAAACAACAGCAAATGGATTGATTTGCCGTTGCCCTAAAGACGCCAATAGGCGTGATGGGAAACAATGGCAAAGAAAACCTATCTGCTGTTGCCCTAAGACGCCACTAGGCGTAATGGCCACTGACTGCTTTGACGGTCGGTGGCTAAGGACGGAAGAAGAAGAAGAAGTATCAGAAATATGATTCTGCCATTCCTTGGCAATAAGAATGAACACTGGGGTAAAGCATACATGATAGGTCTAGACGACTATCACTTTCCCCATAAATATAGAGATAACTTTTTCCGGCTACAAGCCGACATAGAAAAACACAGCCCATCATCAGGGCGAAGCCAAAACACACCTCTCTAGCGACACATCCGCCGAACAGCCTTTGACCTCTCTAGAGACAAAAGAACATATAGTTCGACTTAGATATGTAAAGATATACAGATATAAGACAGACTCGTCCTACTCAGACAAACAATACACATAAATTCAGGCCATAGATATTCTGAAGCAAGAACAATCTATTACTACCCAAACAAAGAATAAATCGCAGTAAAACTGGATTCATCCGCGGAGTTCGATCGAAAGAGACGACACAACTTTCAAGGGAAGTAACTCAATAATGACTTTTCCTTAAGCACTAAAAAGTATCTATTTTGTTTACAAAATATTTGCGAACATAACAAGTATACCAATGTATAATATTGTAAGATATCAAAGACTGCACGTAACAATGACATATATAACTGTTAGGTTCATTTTGAGGGTGTTGAGTCTGTTACTATAGACCATAACGCAAATGGGTCCAATTATAATCAATGTTGTAATAATTCAACCTGAACTTGTAACAAGAGGCATATGAATCAATGCCAAGACGGTCCACAGTTCATTCACTTTTAATGGACATTACACAGTTGACGGGACAAACTTGTTGATGAGGATGACGAACGATTAACTTTCCATATCACAGTACATAATGTAGAGTTCATATTTTCAATAAGCAATTAGTTCCTTCTTATATACTAAAGTCCTCTGATAACATCGGAATAGTACTAATACCTTATAACTGGGCATATAATTGATAAGAGAGGCAGTTAGATACAATATGTCATCTTTCAGTTTCCTCTGACCTTGAAAGTACTATGAGATTCTCATGATGGATCCCATACATTTAAAGGTTATGATTGGTCATATCTTCCTTCGGATCCTGACCTCGTAGTCGCTCATTTTTATCATACCAATAATATATATTCCTGCCAACGACCTTCGTGGCATAAGAGCTAGATATAATAAATACTTGATTCACCTCTGCTCTACACTGAAACTATTCCAAGCGGCCGAAGAATGAATCAATCATTAAATACTTCATGATGATCCCAGACAATCCTATTCCCAGGAGTATTTCGGATTTAAAATTACATTACATGTTCATAGTATGACTCCATTTTGGAACCAATAGGTCATTGGTCCAACTAGACGTTTACATTGAAGAAAATTATAATAATTTATATATATTACTTGCAATTCTCCTCCCGAGAAATCACCGGTACAAAGTTGACCATGGTCCTCATCTTATCAATAGACGGACGGTCATACAACGAAGAATTACTCCCGTAACACGGGTTTCGAACTCCCAAAGATTCATGAGCCGATCTTGGGATCCAGCTTCATAAGCCCACATATGACGTCAACTGAAGTTTGGCAACACGTGCGGGCTGGATAACCCATACTCGCATTCGTGCACAATCGTGCGCTACGAAAATCAAACTCACCAAAAATACTTACTATCATGTAAGTTGGTGCGTAAAGTCTATTACAGAGGTAGGACCACATATTAATAAATATGAGACTACCATCATCTGTAAAAGACTGTTGCGGCCTACGAAAAGGGCTCTACAATAACATAGAAACATATAACATGGAAAATGACGATCTAATAGAGTAGTCTGAGGAAGGCCTAATCAACCATACAGTGGCACAGTTTACAACACAAACAAATAGCCACTTATCTTTAACTGGAAACAATCCTGGCCTCCTTAACAACTGCAAAAATGTACACAGCTAACACAGTCTGTAACAATCCACTGGCGATCGACACCGGAACTCCAAGGTAAATCCAGATATCGAGTGCTGACATAAGAAGTTGGCGTAACAGAGGAAGGACCGGAACACTGCAGGTTTTGACTTAAATCACTTGTATAGAAAATTCCTTTTGTAGTAAGCACATCATCAGCAAACACGAACTGGAAATACTGCATTGTAACTCCCTGTAGTAATGTACATCATTAATCCAAAGCCCCATGTTACTGGCAACCACTGATGAAGGCTATGACTTGGGTTGTTGAAGGGTGAGAGACTTCCGGGCAACGCCGGGTACTTACAGCTAATAATGGAGTAGAACTGTGGTGGTTCAGGAAGGATGGTAAATGTTCTGTTATTGTAGGTGCGCTGATGAAGACACATCAGTATTCGTCGGGCTTACAGGTGGCCGACCAGGTGTGTGGGTGTACAGACATCAGAGAACGCGAATGCATGTAGTTCTAACATAAGTCAACAATATTCACACACGCACCAACGCACATGTAGGATTCTTTAAAAGGTTGAAACTCCTAATCGTTCTACACTGTTTTAATACTGCACAGTCAGGAGGACATCACTAAGTACATTGTCACAGGTACAGTACACAGTAAAAATAGGATACATCTCATAAGCACCAAATCCATAGGTAGTTAAGTGCATAGCATAAACAATCCCAGCACAACAGCTGCATAAGCACAGCAGTTCATAATGATAAAGTTTACTGGTCCAAATTATCCCTACAGCACGAGGGAACTGCCTATATCGCAGTACAATAATGTCTGTATCGTCAGACTCAACATAACTCATGGGAGAAAAAAACACCTTCCCTATAATAATAATCTGTCGACCTTCACAAATCTCCCTCATCGGAGATATCAAACTTAATGGCTTATCCGTGGCCCGAAAAAATCATTAACAACGGACATTCTGCAGAATATATCCAAGCCTTATATCCACGGCTTTATGAAATCTTAGGAAATATCAAAATACCTTTTATCAACACAATTCTCTATATCGGGACACACTGACCATAATCGTCAGTCCCTTCTCTAAGCTATCTCAGCATTCGAATGTCACGATAAATTTTCCCCGCGTAAAAAAAAGCTCAGTGAACGCGAGAGACCATCGCTCACTCAAAAATAATCCCAGCGCGAATTCAGCGCCTGAGCTGAATTTTGTTCACCCACGTTCTAGCTGTTCTGTATCCAGAACATTCGCTAAGATTCGCGAACACACAAACAGCTATTCGAGGGAGATAACAGCAATTGGGTCTGTATACAAGTATTTAAACGATTTAACTCCCCTAGACCAAAACCACGACCTTAACATATTACACAGCCCTCCGGGGGGAAAAATGATATAATCATTTTTTATTTTTTTTTTTTTTTACAAAATGCATCAAAGAAAAATATAGAGGTCGATAAATTACTAATCTCTACATATGAGGATCACACTATGCAAAGTCATGTTTACAACATGAACCAAAAAAGGATAGAAGTACATGTAAAGTACAAACGAAGAGAAGTATAGAAAAGTAAAGAGATAAGCATACGAAGTACATCAACTTATAAGGAATATGCAGATATGACGTATAGACTAGCCATGACATAAAAAATTACAAAAACAGATGAAATACAAGAGGAATGAACAGTAAAGAGAGAAAGCCATGCAATAATAATAATGAAAATAATGATATATCAAGGAAAACCAATTACATAAAACAATGAATTATATAAATGAACACAATTATAGTACATTAGCATCCATTACAAGAAACAATAACAATCTAAATCAAAGAATAAGTAATTAGCTATAATGTAAAAAAAAATAGCCTATTGTGCATGACCACCAAGTTAATACGCTCATGAAGTAACAGATAATGAGCTCATAATGGACATCAAAATAAACAACACCGTTATACATAGCTATAGGTGACGCACAATCAAGCGTCGGGTGAGGAAAAAATACACCACAACCTCAGACAAAAAAAAATCTTCTCAAAGTACTAATATGGTACACAGATATCCCCTAGCGCACAATCACGCGCCGGGCAAAGAAAAAACATTACAATGCCAGAAAAAATACATTCTCTCATGTCTTCATATTTCTCAAAAAGTACAATATTGAAATAAATCGAAATAATTAATCAAGTAAATATAGTGTAATCATTACCATAGTAATACGTTCATCGTTTCAAAACTCAGAAGTATACAACAATATAGTAATATAATGATGCCTAACAATGAAGCAACATTTTATCATAAAGAAGTTTCATCACATATAATACTGTCTAATACACTATACTATAGTAATATACATATACAATATAATCTCATATCTCAAATAAGTTCTAAACAACATCTGGAGGTCCTAAAGATCCAGGAACATGCTGTAAGAAGCTCAACACCATCTAATGAGACGACAAACTGGCTCCACAGGAATGGCAATTCTTGCAAAAATTCCAACGGTAAACATCTCAAACATATAATAAAGTAGCTGAGACTCTCATGGCAAAGCATACGCTGTGGAAAAAACACAAATGGAAAAACTCTGTTTGGTAAAGGTAAGGCTTTATGATATACAACAGCTAATTCTACAGTAAACCTACCAACTGTGGCTGTGTAAACTTCCGTCCCCTGTATGGTGATAATCAAACCTTCCTCCGTTACGTGTAGACAATGTAGGTGGATTAGGTAGAGGATGACCGCAACTCAACGTAGTCACCGCTGTAGGCTGAAACAAAGTTGTGCACTCAGGGCACTGAGATGCTCTCTCGAAATCGAAAGCAGAGCAAGCAGTAGCATTAGAGACACTCTTATTATTGTCACCTTGATTACTAATAACTTGGGGCTCCTGTTGAGCAAAGTTAGCATGGTAATGCGATTTTGGAGATCTACCGTCATATCGCGGTCTATCACAACTATTATCTCTATTGGGATCATTGCTATTTTCTCTATTGAGACGATTGTTCTGATTTGAACCCCAGTTAGCATAGTTGCGATTGTTATTTCCCCTTTGATCAGAATATCTATTAGATGGGTTTTGTTGTCTCCAAGAAAAATTATTGTAAGGTTGATAATTTCTAGTGTAGTTATCTCTACCATAATTTACAGAATTGTTGGAAACAAAATGTTAAATTGTCTCCAGTTTCTTGGAGAAGGAGAATTATTACGTGATGGACCCTTTTGGTACTGTCCAAAATCACGATTATCTCTCCTACCAAAATTGTTTCTATTTTTGCCTGTGGCAATGCGTTTAACAGATGGATCATACTGTCTGTGCTGAGTATGATGAGTAACCGGAATGGTAGAATCTTTATCGTTCCCCACATAATGAGAATCATTCTGGGAACTAGCACTAATAATTTTGTTCTCCGTTACTAATTTATCAGAAATTTGAAAAGTCGATGCACGGTATGTCTGAGGAACCTTGTCATGACATTTATCACAGTTTTTACCGTGATCTACAGGACTGATTGTTACAGTCGGATTACTTTTGTTGGCCTGACGCCAAGAATCACTCCTATTAGAGGCAGTATCGTTATTAAGTGGGAAATTATATTTGCCACGAAAAGATTTGTTTACACCATATTTAGTGTTACTGTTAGCACTGAGTGCATGTGGCTGACTCTTTGCATTTGTAACATATTGACCATCAGCTTTATGTCTAACTTTATCCACCTTAGCAGTAGACAACATCTTGTTGTACAAAACAATATCTAATAGTGCATCAATTCTGTTACGAAGTTTTGTCATTTCTACTTCTGCAACAGCTTTCTCTCTAGCAACAGCTTTATGAATTTTCTCGTTGGTTTTAACCTGAAGCCTGTTGTAATCTAACCTTAAGTCGTTTAACTGAGAAGTTAGAGTCTTCTCTTTAGCAATCCTATCTCTAAGATCCATTCTCAATTTTTCCTTCTGAGATGTAGTTTCTAATTTAAGGTTCTTAATTTCTTCTTGGAGAGTTTGAATAGTTTCCAAAGCTTTAGCCCTCTCCTGAACAAGTTCAAGTTTGAGTGCTTCCATAGCACTATGATGGCTATTCATAACTTCATTAACCTTCTCGGCCAAAACAATATTCTTCTCTTTCAATTGATTATTGAGAACTGCATTATTATTTACTAGAGTATTTAGCACTTCTGTATTTGACTCTTCACTTTTCTTAGCCTCAACTTTTAATTCCTCATAGTTCATTTTGACTTGTTGTAGCTCACTAATAAGAGCCTTTTCCTTACATAGATGTTTGTTTTTAATTAAGCTCACCTCATCTTCTAACTCCTTTTTCTCCTTCTTTGGTGTTTCCTTGGCTGGGACAACTGCAGCGGCAACAGCAGCAAACTTTGATGGATCCTTTAAGAACTCCTTGGTCCTTTCTACTTCCTTGAATGTGTAGTCTGTCTCAGCAGCAATAGCCAACAGGCGCTTGAACCCGTTGACCAATGAGTGTGGGGCAGAGGCAGCTCTAGGGTAGCCAATAGCCAGAGACCCACAGGCTATATTACGTACACCCGCCCCGGGTGACCAGGTCTTCTCTGGTCCTAGGGTGGTCTGCTGGGCAGTCACTTTGACATCCATGTCCAGTTGAGATTGTCTTATTTTATTCTCCTGAGGAAGAGCTAATGTTTCTGTTATCTTCATCTCAGCTAATTCTTCATCTCTCCTCGTCTGAGCCAATTTCCATATTCGCTTCATATCTACCAAATGGAGTTCTGCTTGACTCTCTTTGGGAAAAGCTTCTTTCCTCTTCCATTCATACCAACTTGGAGTAAGTCTTCTCCTCTCTTCCGATGCACAGGCTGCATATACCACTAAAGGCTCACCCTTTAAACCCTGTAACCTTCCAAAATCCATAAAATACTCTAATATAGACATCTCATCTTCTAGCTTATGTTCATTCATTACCTTCTTTCTCTCCGGCTCTATAGATAACACCTTTTGCTCATGGAGTCTACGATTTTCTTCAGCTTCTAATTTCTGTTTTTCGACCTCTAATTTCTGTTTTTCCATTTCCTCCATTTGCATTTGCAATTTCCTCTCTTCTGCCTTCTGAGACTTGTAATATTCAGCAAGTGCGAATTCTCTTACCTCATCAATAGTCATATTAAGGGATTTCCCTTGCTCAATGAAGTGATCCAAAGTAGACATAATGTTGTATTATATGAGATAGATACCTTGTGTAAATATATTACTTGAGAAACTCCCTTTATCCCAACTCAGTGGGTGACATGTCCTTAATCTAGAACCTGTATAATTACCTTAACTATTAATAATTTAATTAATCACCTATATATCTATTGTGCATTATAATATTGACAGTGTATGAGAAAATGGATAATACAAACAAGAAAGACAAAGACAAGAGATAAAGAACAAATGACAACGTTCGCAGGAATCAACTAAAGTAAAAAAAAGTAGAAATAAAGTGAAAAAAATATTGCAAAGCGTGCAACGACAGCTGCGAATAGGATACAATACCAATGACAAAACAGTGTATAAACGAATATAACTCAAAGATAGAAAGGGGAGGAAGACACTCACAAACAAATTAATCAAGAACTAAAGAACAGAGGAGAATATAACGAAAACAACACTAAGACATCTCGTCACACCTAAACAATTATAAAGATGACTGAATCCGGCGTAAACAGAGTATGCCCCAAATTATCAAGGGATCTTTTACGACACGGACTTAGACAAAACAGTCCCTATAGAACGCTTTCGTAGGCCCTCGGTGAAGTGGGATATATCCTACGAAAGTCTCCACCCAACCTGCCCGCTAAAATATGACTGATAAAGTCTCTTTTTGGGAAGACAGACGTCATCATCAGTTGATAAACTCTTTTAATACAAGACCCTTGCCCTGAGCAAGAGACATGCTGAAAAATCTGAAGCTCACTCGAACATCACCAGAGTTAAATACTGTGTTGTTGTGTTGCTCGTGGTTTGAGTATGGAATGTCAACTTGACCTACGCAGTGGTGTGTAGACATAGATTGAGTGTATAATATGCGAATGATAAGAAGAGTTCGTGGTGTTGACAAATGTTCTTTTCTCACACTCATGTATGGCTGGAAGTCATCGACACCAACGACTGTGTACCTTTACTACAGTTTAATTGGACGTACACACTCGACAGCACAGATAGTGACAAATCACAGGTTGGCATAATACATCATGGTACAGTGGATAAATGGTCTTGCAATGTTACATGGGCACTCATGTAGAATAATAGTATAATGGACTGTCAGTAGCCAAGCACTCAGTATTGCCCATATATATATCATCTGAGTTTACTGACAAAGCACGTCAGATTATAAACAATATCCAAGATGGCTTCTAGACCTAGCCTCGTCTAGTGAAGATTCCTTAACATAATGTCCAGCACAGATTTTTCCATATAATCAAATTGAACCGCTAGCAATGGGTTCTCATGTGTAGCAGTGATCTCTGGACTAATCAAGCGATAATACGGGCATCCCTTTTCTCTTCTTGAAAGTCACTAAATGTTTGGTTACAAGATGGCTTCTCTCGTGAGCTGTCACTCACGTTTGGATACAGATAATGAATCTGTCTTAAAGTTAGTCATTCATTAAATGTTTCATTGCTCTGTAGATTCTATCATGATACAATTGACTGCATTCTACAGGATATAGTGCTGCTAGGAATCAGAGTCGTTTTCCATCTAGTTAAATGCATCCTCTCAGATGTACAAAATCGTACCTATCGAAAAACGGTGGCTTCGTACGAGAGTTCAAAAGAGTATCTTTTATTACCTGGGTATCAGAAATATACCAACGGGCTGATCACCCGTTTGCCAGTCACTTCGATTACGGAAACAACAGCAAATGGATTGATTTGCCGTTGCCCTAAAGACGCCAATAGGCGTGATGGGAAACAATGGCAAAGAAAACCTATCTGCTGTTGCCCTAAGACGCCACTAGGCGTAATGGCCACTGACTGCTTTGACGGTCGGTGGCTAAGGACGGAAGAAGAAGAAGAAGTATCAGAAATATGATTCTGCCATTCCTTGGCAATAAGAATGAACACTGGGGTAAAGCATACATGATAGGTCTAGACGACTATCACTTTCCCCATAAATATAGAGATCACTTTTTCCGGCTACAAGCCGACATAGAAAAACACAGCCCATCATCAGGGCGAAGCCAAAACACACCTCTCTAGCGACACATCCGCCGAACAGCCTTTGACCTCTCTAGAGACAAAAGAACATATAGTTCGACTTAGATATGTAAAGATATACAGATATAAGACAGACTCGTCCTACTCAGACAAACAATACACATAAATTCAGGCCATAGATATTCTGAAGCAAGAACAATCTATTACTACCCAAACAAAGAATAAATCGCAGTAAAACTGGATTCATCCGCGGAGTTCGATCGAAAGAGACGACACAACTTTCAAGGGAAGTAACTCAATAATGACTTTTCCTTAAGCACTAAAAAAGTATCTATTTTGTTTACAAAATATTTGCGAACATAACAAGTATACCAATGTATAATATTGTAAGATATCAAAGACTGCACGTAACAATGACATATATAACTGTTAGGTTCATTTTGAGGGTGTTGAGTCTGTTACTATAGACCATAACGCGAATGGGTCCAATTATAATCAATGTTGTAATAATTCAACCTGAACTTGTAACAAGAGGCATATGAATCAATGCCAAGACGGTCCACAGTTCATTCACTTTTAATGGACATTACACAGTTGACGGGACAAACTTATTGATGAGGATGACGAACGATTAACTTTCCATATCACAGTACATAATGTAGAGTTCATATTTTCAATAAGCAATTAGTTCCTTCTTATATACTAAAGTCCTCTGATAACATCGGAATAGTACTAATACCTTATAACTGGGCATATAATTGATAAGAGAGGCAGTTAGATACAATATGTCATCTTTCAGTTTCCTCTGACCTTGAAAGTACTATGAGATTCTCATGATGGATCCCATACATTTAAAGGTTATGATTGGTCATATCTTCCTTCGGATCCTGACCTCGTAGTCGCTCATTTTTATCATACCAATAATATATATTCCTGCCAACGACCTTCGTGGCATAAGAGCTAGATATAATAAATACTTGATTCACCTCTGCTCTACGCTGAAACTATTCCAAGCGGCCGAAGAATGAATCAATCATTAAATACTTCATGATGATCCCAGACAATCCTATTCCCAGGAGTATGTCGGATTTAAAATTACATTACATGTTCATAGTATGACTCCATTTTGGAACCAATAGGTCATTGGTCCAACTAGACGTTTACATTGAAGAAAATTATAATAATTTATATATATTACTTGCAATTCTCCTCCCGAGAAATCACCGGTACAAAGTTGACCATGGTCCTCATCTTATCAATAGACGGACGGTCATACAACGAAGAATTACTCCCGTAACACGGGTTTCGAACTCCCAAAGATTCATGAGCCGATCTTGGGATCCTAGCTTCATAAGCCCACATATGACGTCAACTGAAGTTTGGCAACACGTGCGGGCTGGATAACCCATACTCGCATTCGTGCACAATCGTGCGCTACGAAAATCAAACTCACCAAAAATACTTACTATCATGTAAGTTGGTGCGTAAAGTCTATTACAGAGGTAGGACCACATATTAATAAATATGAGACTACCATCATCTGTAAAAGACTGTTGCGGCCTACGAAAAGGGCTCTACAATAACATAGAAACATATAACATGGAAAAATGACGATCTAATAGAGTAGTCTGAGGAAGGCCTAATCAACCATACAGTGGCACAGTTTACAACACAAACAAATAGCCACTTATCTTTAACTGGAAACAATCCTGGCCTCCTTAACAACTGCAAAAATGTACACAGCTAACACAGTCTGTAACAATCCACTGGCGATCGACACCGGAACTCCAAGGTAAATCCAGACATCGATTGCTGACATAAGAAGTTGGCGTAACAGAGGAAGGACCGGAACACTGCAGGTTTTGACTTAAATCACCTGTATAGAAAATTCCTTTTGTAGTAAGCACATCATCAGCAAACACGAACTGGAAATACTGCATTGTAACTCCCTGTAGTAATGTACATCATTAATCCAAAGCCCCATGTTACTGGCAACCACTGATGAAGGCTATGACTTGGGTTGTTGAAGGGTGAGAGACTTCCGGGCAACGCCGGGTACTTACAGCTAATAATGGAGTAGAACTGTGGTGGTTCAGGAAGGATGGTAAATGTTCTGTTATTGTAGGTGCGCTGATGAAGACACATCAGTATTCGTCGGGTTTACAGGTGGCCGACCAGGTGTGTGGGTGTACAGACATCAGAGAACGCGAATGCATGTAGTTCTAACATAAGTCAACAATATTCACACACGCACCAACGCACATGTAGGATTCTTTAAAAGGTTGAAACTCCTAATCGTTCTACACTGTTTTAATACTGCACAGTCAGGAGGAACATCACTAAGTACATTGTCACAGGTACAGTACACAGCAAAAATAGGATACATCTCATAAGCACCAAATCCGTAGGTAGTTAAGTGCATAGCATAAACAATCCCAGCACAACAGCTGCATAAGCACAGCAGTTCATAATGATAAAGTTTACTGGTCCAAATTATCCCTACAGCACGAGGGAACTGCCTATATCGCAGTACAATAATGTCTGTATCGTCAGACTCAACATAACTCATGGGAGAAAAACACCTTCCCTATAATAATAATCTGTCGACCTTCACAAATCTCCCTCATCGGAGATATCAAACTTAATGGCTTATCCGTGGCCCGAAAAAATCATTAACAACGGACATTCTGCAGAATATATCCAAGCCTTATATCCACGGCTTTATGAAATCTTAGGAAATATCAAAATACCTTTTATCAATACAATTCTCTATATCGGGACACACTGACCATAATCGTCAGTCCCTTCTCTAAGCTATCTCAGCATTCGAATGTCACGATAAATTTTCCCAGCCTAAAAAAAAAACTCAGTGAACGCGAGAGACCATCGCTCACTCAAAAATCATCCCAGCCCGAATTCAGCGCCTGAGCTGAATTTCGTTCACCCACGTTCTAGCTGTTCTGTATCCAGAACATTCACTAAGATTCGCGAACACATAAACAGCTATTCAAGGGAGATAACAGCAATCCGGTCTGTATACAAGTATTTAAACGATTTAACTCCCCTAGACCAAAACCACGACCTTAACAGTCACTTATGTAGAACTGGTGTGACAAGGTCACTCATGTATTACTGATGATAAGGTCACTTATGTAGAACTGGTGACAAGGTCACTTATGTAGAACTGGTGTGACAAGGTCACTCGTGTATTACTGATGATAAGGTCACTTATGTAGAACTGATGACAAGGTCACTCATGTAGAACTGGTGACAAGGTCACTCATGTAGAACTGGTGACAAGGTCACTCATGTAGAACTGATGACAAGGTCACTCACGTAGAACTGATGACAAGAACTAGACAAGTTTGTTTATTGGTTTGGCTTTTTTAAGGACTATCGTCATTTCACACGGACAACTCCATCAGTGCTCCGATCTCCTCCCTTAGATCACACAAGGATGATCTCAGCACACTGCACGAACTCTGTAGCACCATCGAGAATCCCAATGTGTATATTTAGGAATCACATTCTATAAATATTTTTGTGGGTGGGTAGGTTCCTAATTTTTAAATTTTGTCAGGGCAGCAGCCTGATACGCCTACTCTTTACGATTTCCAACTGCCGCGGGATTCTTAGCGTGCGCAACTTTCACAAGGGACCTCCTATTTTGTCGCCCTTACCCGAGAAGGCTAGGCATCCGATCTCACTACCCAGGAGACTAGAGGGGAGTATGACATCATTAGCACCACTGGTTCTGAAAAAAAAAAATTCCATAAATGTTATACCCTCAACTGGCAATTGAACCTTGTATCTCTAGAACTCGAGGCGGACGCTATACCTCTTAGCCACGCCGATCAGACTAGACAAGTGCCAACGGAATAAGAGATAAAGAGAAAACGTTGGCAACGAATAGAAGACATACTGAATAAACCTGTTGATAGCATTACAAGGTAATCCTTGCTCTGAAATCTACGTGGACAGAGAAGCAGACGAAGGTTAAAAAAAACAGGAAAAAAAGAACTAGTGAGAGAAAGGAAATGGATAAGGAAGACTCGGAAAGATCTTGAGCAGACAGCACGGGGCAGGAAGAATTGGCACCAGTTTCTTGAAGGCCTATACTCCTTGGGGAGCTAAAGGGCTAAAGATTGTGAGATTCTCATTCACACCACTGACAAAACCTGGCCTATTGAAGTCTCCGGCAAAAAAATTGACTGAGGAATTGCCTGACATTTTCAGCATGGCTTCTTATTTATTTATATCATTACTGCTTCGAACTCTATTGTCATTATTTGAGCACGCGGGAACCGTGGCACGCAGACTTTGCAACATCAGACTCCCAAGAGGGTTGGAAACTACAAACTGTCTATTCAACTCCGAAGCGTGTTGTGCATTGCCGTGACCTCTGTTGATTGCACTCACGTGACGCTGTTTAGTCCGACTATTGTGCTCAGTCAATTTCATTACACGAAATTAAGCCGTTCGCCGCTAAAAAATCTGGCACTACGTTACGTACCTTTGTTTGCCTTCGTTTCAGGCATTCCTTTGTCCCACATCCAGAACCGCTATTAAGACTGCATATTGTACGTGCTAAGGTTATGTATTTTACAAAACAGTTAAGCCCAATAATTTTCTCCCCTCTGGCCCCCCTTTTTTTCACCGCGTCACTTGTGATTGATAGACCAGCGAAAGCTTAAAATGTCGGTGGCCTTAGCGCTTTAATATTTTTCTACACAAGTGATCGCTAAATGATCCGTTTACATAAGAATTAAGTGCTACGTGAGAGATTGTTGTTGTTGTGGCACAATGGCTATTAATTACAGCGTGTTGAAGAACAGAGCTATTTAAACAATTATTTGCTGAACATCCTGAGAGTTATCGGACACCTGATGAAAGGGAAGTAATCCATTTAAAATATGTGATACAAATCCTGCGTGAAGGTTTTTAAATGTACAGGTTTAAGCCGTGTTTTTTATACATAATTACTGCTCTTCGTGCCTGAACATGATAATACACACACACACACACACACACACACACACACACACACACTCACACACACACACACACACACACACACACACACACACCCACACACACACACAAAGTCGGCTTGAGACATCTGAACAAAGAACGGAGATAAGTTTTCTAACATGATGTACGAAAATAGACAATGGCGAAAATAAGTGGATGGAATTTCCAGAAACTGAGCTTTGACAGCAGACGGACTGAGTACATGGATTAAAAGAAGTGCTCACAAAGAGGCGAAATCTTCAATCAATATACACATTTTTTTTGGCAGCCAAATTAGAGATTATATTTACGGTAGATAAATCGTTACGCCAAAAAATGATCACCACGCTAGATCCGCCCCTGGATCTCCACGATCTACAAGAACGTTTTGTTATTTCACAAGTCGCAGGCTGCATCCGCTTACCGCTATACGCAGAGTACTAGATAAAAACCGACTTTGTCATATCACGTGTAGCAGAATATGTAATCATTGTGATGTTTATTTCCATTTATCAAGGACAACTCACTTTTAAAAAAAATAATAATAACACCAGATCATAAGGTCTTCTATAATTATACATTCGCTCTAATATAACCGACGTACCCTGTGTCTAGGTTGCCAAAACGAAAACAAAAAACTCCTATTAAAATTAAAATATTTACAAATTTCTAAACCCATTGCTTATGTCATTTTATTTACAAAATACAAGAAAATGTAAAGGGTGTCCCATAGCATATACTGCAGTATAGTAGAGAGGTGTCACTGACGACATATAGCATGCCGGAGCTTTATGAGATTAGGAGAATTGTTCCCTTTCTTCCTCGGCGCTCACTTAGACTTCTCTAACGTATTATGGGTAGATACCAGTTAGTCTTTGCCCATTTTACAAGACCAGGAGGTAAAGCGACCTGAGTTACGTGCCTAATATCCTTGGCAGTCCTTAGTGCTAGAGCGCAACCTGTCGAGCTCTTGTCACACTTATTAGGTGCGCCGATTGGCGTGTAACAAGGGCTTGTTCCGCCTCGGTGAAGACAACTACTTCACAACAGTTGATCATAGGGCATGAACTATGCTAATGTATCTGAGCATTGTCGTGCTAGTGGTGTTCTCTATTCAGATGCTCCAAAAAATTCATAAGTGATGTATGTCGTCGAGGGTGGCAATGGAGCGAATTCTACTGTATTCGGTGATCTGGGGGCTATCTTTTTCTTTTTTTCATGAAGCTATTGCGGGCTGTTTTTATATCTGTCAGTTGTAAAATATAACTCCTCTTGCGTAGTATTGTAAGGATAACATTTTTGAAAAATATATTTGGTTTGTTTAAGTATATTGTTGTCTCTTAAATTTGCATATCGGTTATGTAAAGATCTGTGGCGTATGACAGCTTAGGTGGTGCGTTGCGGCTGCGTCTACTTCCTAGTCCCTTAGGATAATTCATTTTTAATATTGTATGCTTTAAATATTTCTCTTCTAAAGTTTATGGCTTTCGGACCGCAGAGCGCAATCTGATTAATGAGTTACACCTCATCAGAATCGAACGATATAGCAGTGGTGTCAGGGTCTCCAGAACGCGTGTTATAGTGCAGTTTTTATGGGTTGGTTACAATCGCTGCCCCGTAGTGGCTTCTACGTATGTCCGCACATGGCGGGCGGTACATGGCAGGTGTCCTCTGGCGGAAGATTGTTTTTGTGGTGGATCCGGGTCATGGCCTATTTATCAATACTATACGACCTGCTGCGGTGGGCCGGGCAGCTCGCGTGTTTGTAAAATATCGCTGGGTCCCGTCCAGTGTTTTTTGTTTTTGTGATTAATTGTTGGTATGTGCCGGGAATTGCAGATTATTACAGGACAGGTGTGTCTAGGTGAACGGAAGGTATGTATGGGCGTGTTATAGTGATCAGTTTACCCCTATTTACTATTCGGTGCGTATTGGAATATAGGGGGGTGTTATTGTATAGAGGGGAAGTAAGTTTAATAGTTGCGTTATTATAGTCTTTTTTGAGT
Organism: Oreohelix idahoensis; assembly: GCA_024509875.1. Lineage (NCBI taxonomy): Eukaryota > Metazoa > Mollusca > Gastropoda > Stylommatophora > Oreohelicidae > Oreohelix > Oreohelix idahoensis. Next base: position 1,791 of record JAMPIV010004217.1, on the reverse strand, counting down.
TAGCTGAACGCACGAGCTCTCTTTAAATCCAGATACCCTCTTGAAATAGAGATTACAGTTTATATAAGGTTATCCTTATTAAAAGATAATATTTGAAGTACCAGTTTTCTATTCAGTGCGTGTTCTTTACTTAAGTCGTTCCTCTACACCCCCCCCCCTTTCGGGGGTGGGGGGGGGGGGCGTTTGCTATTGCGGTGTGCGTCCGGCCTCGTTCTCTAGAGGTAACTGTTCAGTCCCTCCCAGGGTGTGGATAATAATTTTATTAAATTGATGGTGGTCTAACCTCTGGGTCATATTTGGCTATTTCTCGCCTCCGCTGGTCTACTGGGAGTGGTTTCGTAGGGCCGAGACTTCTCGGTTAAGGGCGATAAAGTGTACCGTGTGCATGGTGCACACGTTATATATTCCACTGTCGTGGTCATCGGTTTTTGGAGGCCTTTCTGGATGGGCCGCTCCCTGACTATTATTTTTTATTATGAGTATTATTAATATCCCTACATATATATATAATTTAGTAAGTTTAGTGTGGGTTTCACGTGATTCTATCTTTGGGATCTCGTCGGGCTTCGGAGTTTATTCACTGGGTTGTGTAAAGAAGTGGGGGGAGCTATGGGGTGGAGTTCGGTTGCACTAATTGAGTTGTACCGTGGCAATGAAGGGTGTCATTATATACACTACATTTCATTCAGTCCCTGGGGGGATAAAAGTGGTTTGGGATGAATTTGCCCCATTCATTTCCCATTGGCGTCTTTCCAGCCTGGCATGGTTCCAATACAGTTGCATAGTCCTCCATAGTTTGTCTATTTGTTGTAACTCCATATATTGTCTAATGTGTCATTCCACGCGGACTCTGGGTCGTCCTGATGGCTGATCCCTTATGAGTTGTTCTTCCATGCAGGGGGTGGCAGAGCGCGACCTGGCTTACAGACTTGGGCTTTACATCGGTAGAGGGGTCGTGCGTCGTAGGGTCCGGCTGCGGCTAATTTTGTGGACATGGCCGACTCGGGCTCGGTGTGGTCTCTTGTCTCTTGGTTGTTTAGTCAACCACCTACCTGTTAACTCTTTTCGGAAGTTTGGAGCGGCTTTTGGTGGTTGAGTCATTGTCCTTGACTCGTATCCTTAGGAGTCAAGTCTGGGCTTTGGTGAGCGTAAGTAAGTCCCATCTGAATCTTAGTCTCTACTGCTCGTGAGTACAGAGTAAGCCTTTTTGCCTCGTTGTTATTTTGTTGTATCACAAACTTAATCTGATAGATGTATTGACTCTACAATACTCTCATGTTTGGTAGATGAAATATTATAACCTTATATACTAAGTTGCTATGTATACATTGTTATATGATAAAATTATTGGATCTTTTATAATATTATGTGGTAACGTATAATAGACTGGATGGGTCCTCGTGCGTTCCACTATACAGTACTATGCATGTCAAACTCTTTCGAGCATGTGATGAACCACTACTTCTGGAAACAATGCACCATGTGGTTCATGTACTCTTTCAGTGGTGGTTAATGTAGTTTCGTTGTAGTATTTCGATATATGCTTGCTTCGTATCCGTGTACATCCTCACGGCACTTTTTTCGACTTTATCGTAGTGCCTGTCAACTATGAATATTCTTGTCAGTGCTAGTTAATGGCTCTGAAATCATTGACAACAACAACATAGCAACTAGAATGTCACAGACGTCCATATATTTGCTGCGCTGACTATAGGATTGATTATACGAACAGAGCACAAATGTTAGATTGTATGGGGGGGGGGGGGGGGGGGGGGGGGGGGGGGGGGGGGG
>JAMPIV010004216.1:0-159904 GCA_024509875.1 Oreohelix idahoensis | reverse complement strand
GTCACTCATTCAACATATTGTATGAAAGATGTAATTTTTCCTCTGCTTTTCAATCATCCACGTATCTTTACAAAGAAGCTACATAAGTGGACCTTTTAATTGGTGTGTGGACACTATTTGTCCATGCACCGGTATGTCCTCGTCCACTCGAAGCTCTATAGTGATGATGATTTTTCTTACCCTGAATTATCCATGCACAAAACGGTCCGCTACCAATTACAATTTTTCTTTGGGCTTTCTCCCCCACTTTTAAAATTCTTGTTGAAGATTTCAAATTTATTTTTCCTTTTATTGTTAGGCCTGATTTTGCCCCGTGGCGTGTCCAGGTCCTGATCCATGTTCCCACTTGTGGGTGTTCCCTCATGTGCTATGCTACACCTTTCTACAAAATTCTCAATGTCCCATCTTGCTTTGGGCCAATAATAATTGTGAGCCACCTTTTGAATGATGGTACCTATCTTCTCATGGTCCCCATCTGGTTTCACATGTAGGCTCCTTATTAAGTCTGCCCTATATCTTTTTGGAAGAACCAGCTGTCCGTGACCATTGGATCTAGCTCCAGTCTTCCTATACATCAACTTGTCTTTCCCTTCCTCATCTCTTCTGGAGTGGTATCCAACATAATATCCTCCTCCTGTCTTGAGGTCGACCTGACCTGAAGGGTTGCCATATACACAGGTTTCCTTCTGCAACGGTCAGTGTCATGATTGTTCATCTTACAATTTTACACCACCTTTTTCCTTGGTTGAAAGATTTTCTTTCATCATATTTCCTTTCATCGAATTGTGGGAATTTATTTTTATTTTCATACCGTGGCCTATCAAATTGGTGCTTACCTTTATTTTGATCCCTAGGATCAAATTTATTAAAGTTCTGTGGTGCCCTAAAGTTATCCACTTGTTTCTTTTTATTACCTGTTACCTCTGCTTGAGCTGCTTGATACCTTTCAGCAACATTTAGCAACTCACCCAGCCTCTCTGCACCTTGTTCCATGAGAAACTTTCTCAGGTCTGGAGCCATGGACTCTCTTAATTGCTCTATAAGGACCATTTCCTTAAGATCTTGGGTTTTCCCCCAGAGAAGTCCATTTCTCCAAGTATGTCTCTATTCGTGCAGAGAACTGGTGATAGGTTTCACCTGACAGTAGTTTAGCATTCCTAAATTTTTTTCTATAAAATTCTGCATTCTTTTCATACCTTAACAAAAGAGCCTGCTTTAGCATGTCATAATTTTCCTGATCACCTCTGCTCATTTTTTTGCAAAAACTTCATAAGCTGCCCCACGAAGTCCCTGAGATAACTTTAAGCTCCACCTTTCTCTCTCTAACCCATACGTGGTAGCTAATAGTTCATACCTATTTAGGTAGCTCTCAATATCATCGTCTTTCTCAACAAAATGATCTAAATGAAAATTCATAGCTGAGGTTGAGGCTCCTTGAGTAACCGTAGCATCAGAGGCAAAGGGACTGGCACCATTTTCAGGAGCATGGCCTTGAAACTCAAACTCCCTTAGTCGTAACTCATGTTCCCTTTGTAATCTTTTATCTTCTGCTTCCCTTTCTGCAGCTAATTTTCTTTCTTTCTGCAGCTAATCTTTCTGCTGCAGCTAATCTTCTTTCTCTTTCTGCTCTTTTCTTTGCTCTTTCTTAGCCTCAGCCTCAATCTGCAACCTCTTTGTCAGCCTCAATCTGCAACCTCTTGGTCTCAGCCTCAGCTTCAAATTGTAACTTCTTAATTTCCCTTTCAGCCTCTAACTTTCTTTCGGCTTCAAACCTTCTTTCTTCGCGTTCAATAAATTTGTCACATTCCGTCGTGACATAGGCAACCATAACTTGCCCATCTAATCCTAACTCTTTTGCAGTCTGAACCGCAGCAGATCGAAATTTGGCCAGGTCCGCCATTGTCTATCAGTAAATTTTATACAATGTCTAACCAACAATTCAATTCTAAATATATCTAATGGACAACACAGGCACCGTGAGCTCAACCTTATTTAATTCCACCCAAGGATACCTTTTAATTCTTATATTCCCTGAAGTGAATTACCCCCAATATTTTTAATAGGGAAAGATTCAAAATCCCAAGAGCGAGACCCCAATATATGTGGTGAAGTGGGATGTTATAAATATTTATAGGGGACTTAGTGTACTGACTGAGATCAGCTGTGAAGGTATATATATCTAATAGAGTAGTGTATTATATATAACCTTACTTGCTACCACATATCTATATATCTCAGTCAGAATTATTCTGGAATAGTGTGATGACTACGTTATGTGTCTAGGGTATGTGTATGATGAAGTGTAAGTCACAACAACAGACAGATAAACAATTTAATTTAATCCACTACTCTTAACAACACTGTGACACTCACATACATATAACACTCTATGAGAATATCTTAAAGAAGTCACTCGTAACTTTTCAAATAACAATATGTATTCATGTTGTCATAAAGGTATATGTGTCCTGATTCAAGTACAAAGGAACCAGGAATCACAATCAATTTTAATTACAAGTATATGTACAGACTTTATCAATATGAATATTGTAGTGACATATATTATTAAAAATATCCTATGTGTGTCAGTTGTGTAGTAGTAAAATGAGGTAATACTGGTTTTGTTTTGTTCAAGCTCTGTTGGTATTTGTCATCATGACTTCAATAGTTTGTCTTTAGGGACTAGTATTGGAGATGTTCTCAGTTCCTGATATTAAGACAATTAAATTCCCCTCTGAATGTTATTTTTACAAAGTTATTTCAAGATGAGGGGACATAATGTTGAGCTCAGCTGGCCAAGTTAGCTTATCTGGCGTGATGGCGGCAGGAAAGGACTCCTCTGCTCGAATTCTCCTCTGGGCTCTGGAGACACCTCACTGATAGCTAAAAGGACCAAGGAGTATGCTGTCCGACACTGGATTCAGCAAAGCTCTGACCAGGTGCTGCTCAGTACCATCAAGACCACTGTCCCACAATTCATACGAATAAACACAGATACGTTGATTAGCAATGAATTCTGGCACAAACTGGCACAAATTCCCATCTGCTTATCTTCCAGGCTTTTATTTAGCAAAATATAAGCTGGCTTCAACGCACTGATGCTTTATCAAGCTTATTTAAACAAGTGGTTTCGAACTAACGCTCCCAAGTGTGTATATCAGCGAGTCTGACCAATGAGCCGCGTTTCGACAAGTGTTTGAAAAAATGTTATCTTTTCCCGTCTCCCCTAACAACCAAGATAGTATTTATAGCCCGACCAATCGTGGTTAGGCTTTCATTTGTTGCGCTCCAATCAATTTGGAGTTTACATGGTAGGCTATTTCTGTAACGTAAGGTTTTTTTTCAAACACGTTATAAAAAATTTTATGAGCAGAAATGATTTTATGTTGTCAGGCATCCCCACTATTTTATTTTGGTTATAATTTATTAATTCCTGGACTATTTGCGTAACGTTTTACATATTCTTTGTCAGCAAGCCCTAAGGAACCCAATTATCCAAATTTAAAAGAGCTACGTGGCTGCGTTCAAAATATGCAATTTCTTCTACCTCCTGTTTCGAAGATGTGCTGTCTGGGTACTGTTATGTTTTCAACCGTAAACCCATCTAATGTTATCTTTTCTAATAAGAGTTTTTTATGATTTATAAACCTAACTCTGGGAAAGGGTAGTGTATTTTATCACTGTCCGTCTGAAAAAAAATTAGTGCATGTAGACTTACACGCGTGATGGCAGCATTTGTGTATCGCGCGACGCGTGTTGCATGCGTTCCTGATTTTCAGCCCTCCATTCTCTCTTTATCCTTTTGTCCATCTGTTCGTTCGTTTTGGTAACGCAGTGTAGAAAAAGACATGAATGGAATTTAAAATTTAGGTCAACTTGCATATTTCAAGGTTTTTCTTAGAAAGGCAGCACATTTTATTGTGTGTTTGGGAAACGCGTGTATGTTGCAGAAAGCCTTTAATATCGACGTGAAACGTCACAATTTGCTTACGCAATAGAAAACAAGGGGATTTCGAGTACAGTCATGGTGACAGCACTGTTCTTTACCATTCTTCTTCCTTTATTTATTATATGTATCTATTAGGCTTTATATTTACTTGATAATTTATATATGTGGATTAGAATATTCCACGACACCAGCAGCAACCCATATACGTATATTATTGACTGTTCACGGGCGTCGTGTTTCCCACATTAAGTTTTTTCGATGATCATGTAGTAAAATCTGCGAGAATAATCGCTCATTTCAGTAAGAGTTTAGTCATAAAATGATAATAAATAAACCCGCAATATTGTGTCTGACGGTGATACTCTCACACGCCAGCAACACTGCCTTTTTGTGCAGTGCTAAAGCCTATAGAACGATCCCACGGTAAAAATCTAACACGCGTTTTAGTTTCGGTTTCGAAAACGTACTACCAATATTTAACATTTTGCCAGATCTGCTGCATACATTTTGCAGCCTAGACTTATAATTAACGATTTTGCGGAAGTGTGCCGCAAAATAACTATCTGAATTAACGAAATAATTAACTTTAACGCTGGTAATAAGTAATAATCCTTACAAATTTGGTAGTGTAACACGAGACACTCCCAATATTTAACGCCTATTCTTACCCCGCCACGCAAAACCCCGCTTCGCTTGACACATTCTGCAATGCATATATACACGATGCGACAAAGCCAACAGAGGCAAACACGCAGACAATTTTTTTTCTTCTCGCGGTAGTATTTCTGACGTCACTAAAACAAGTAGTTATTTAAAAAATACATGCTAGCGAGAGGGGAAGATGGCCGTCTTGTGTAAAAAAATTTATTTGACGATTGCCGGTGACGAAAATTGAAAATCTAAACCATAATGAATCTGACCATAAAAATCCTATGGTAGTATAGCTTAGAGTCCACTGAGCAAGAATGTGTTTTAAATAATATGATAGTCCCAGTATTAGCCAAGTTATTGAGAAAATACTAATTGTCTACGGACGCGCGACCAGATAGACTGTTGTTCCTGCTTGTTTTTTTCATAACGTTAGTGGGGACACCGGCTTAGAAGGGAGGCATTGAGGTAAATTCAAATTCGCTTGGGTAACAAGAGTATAGGAGGAGAGGGGAGCGGTAGGAAAATTGTTACCAAAAACTAACATCGTTTTGTATTGGCATAACTAAAGCAGACTGGCCAATCGACTACCAGACGCAGAGTATGTTTGGAATTATTTTTGTTTTTCAAAAACTGCATTTGAATTCTGGTAGTCGCAAGCTTTCGATTGGCCAGTGCTACTAAATATTAGCAAAAAGCTTTCACTATTCATTGCCAGTTGAACAATATTTTTCATTCAAATACGCTGAGAACAGCTGTGTTAATTGTAAAATTAATAATAGAGAAATATTCACAGTCTGGGCAGTGCAGAGGAAACTGAGGCCACTTCTTTGCAAAGTCAGCGTCATTTGTTTATATTTCTTGAATTTTGTGGTAAGAATGCTTTATGAATTTAATATGTTTAATCCCATTGCCAAAGTTAGATACTGCTATTGGGAAAAAGTGAAGGACGTGCCGGGAGCAGACATTGTTGAGTCCTCACATTGAAATGTATCTAACTGATGTATGTTGTCATGATTATGTTTGAATATTATTGTATTAGAATATATTAGTAAGCCTCCGTGTTCCATGAACACTGTTCAACATGCCTGAAGCATTTATATTTAAAAAAGGAAAAGAAGAGAAAATCATATAAAAGGAAATGTGGTTACCCCACATTATTTTATTGAGGAAAACTATGTAACTGTACAGTGGCGTATCTGCCATAGGGACCTAAGGTGTGGTCACAGCAAGGTGGGAGTCATGTAAAATTAGGGGCGAGTGCACCTGTAATGCACGCGAGGCTGACCCCATATCACCGTAGGGAAATAAATAATATCAAAAGTGATCAGATATAAAAGGCCAGGGTGTCCTTTTGTTGCAGAGGTTTTATTTCCTGTTGCCAGCTGGTAACAGGAAACCTGAGGAGTGACGATAACGCCAAGAAGTCTCCGACAATTCATGTATGCTGTCAAGAGATAACAGCAGGAGCTTGGGCGTGTGATGTGATATCGATATTTCTGCAACTACACACTATCTTATCATTCAACAAGAAACCCCAGGTGATATGTTAAGGACCTGGGTATATCTGACAGTTTTTTGTTTTAATAAACACTGATATTTCAAATCATACTCAGAAGTTTATGGGGTATGATGATAATACAGCCCCTCATACACAGTGACTCTCCCTCTTAGATGAATAAAGTGTAAGCTGTGAACATTCCAACAGGAAAGACATATATTAACTTTATAGTTATTGGGCAGATTGTCCACACAATTTTAGTTGATCTTTTCTGTAAACTATCTTGTCCTCATTTTCAAAGACCTGTCCAAAAGATATGATTGGACAGGCAAAATAAATTGTACAAAACAAATATTCAATTTAAAGAAAAACTTAACCACTTTTTTTTTATTCACTTCCTCATAGAAACTTAAAGTGTTTTTGTGTTGTGTACCATCATTTCATTTCTCCCCTAGACACTAGGTACATCATACACCAGACACTAGAGCCAAAATAGTGACCGTGTGAGATCTAGGGAGGTAGCGTTAGGTTCCCTGCACATAATTCATCATCATTTATAGAGTCAGGGGCCTACATGTGTTTGACTTCACACGGTTAATACAGACACGGATTTCATTCTTTTAGGATACCATCATAACCTCCCCAGCAAAATCAAACTTTGCTACAGATCACACATGTATTTCTTTCTCCAACTTATCCGGTACGTAAAGTCTCATTAAGATGGGGCGCTTGCGGTTCTGAAGATCAATTCCTGATGAAGTACGTGCAGTCAGCAATAATAAGAATGGTGACATCACGCATCATCATAGTTTCCCACATTAAAAACTAATTGAACTTTGGTATTTTCATTAGACTGGAAGTTTTTCGTCTACCACGGTTTGAAAGTAGTTCACGTTTGAAAGTAGTCCCAGTCAGTAATAACCAGAAACGCGGTATCATGTAACATATTGATTGTCTACATTAAAAACGAAGATTGTCTACATTAAAAACGTCGATTGCCTACATTAAAAACGTAATGAACTTTGGTCATTTAATTTCATTTGAATGGACGTTTTTTGCCTACCACGTTTGAAAGTAGTCAAATGACTTTTAAAGTGTAAAATCTTATTGTTGTCTACTTGCATTGTTCGGGTACCAGTGTACGCTAACAGAGATAATTCATTCATTCGTTCATCTCTATTCCTTTTCGCTCGCTGTGGAACTCGGATCAAGAAATGGACAGGAAAGAGTCTATCAGAGTGCACCACCAAGACAAGAGACAGAAGACGTTGGAGATCCATTACAGCCAACCTTCGTTGTGGAGATGGCAGCTGATGATGATGATGGAACTCTGAGTACCCAATACAGCTGGTCCTTCAGATCTTTCATGTTCTATTTCTGTTGCAAGCTGTTTCTCATGATGTGGTTGTCAGCACCACGCAGAACTTAATATTAGTAGTGTCTTAAGATATAATTGAGGCGGTAGTAACTACATTCTTCCTCTTATAGACATCTTCATAATTCCCTATTTGCTCCAAAAGAAGCATGGAACAACCACTGAAGTTTGGGTCACCTTGTATGAAGCCTACGCCAAGCATTCGTGAGCTATTGCAGTGGTAGATTCTGTACCGGTGTGTGTGTGACATGATGAGATTGCTAGCTCTTTCCACAACGTCTTGTACAACAATAAATGATTTGTGGAGAATGGAGAAAAACACTGCGTTCGAGTTCTTTGAGAAGTTAAGCTCTCGATTTCTGTTGTTTTTGCTTAAAAGTTGTACATTTCCCGCTATTGCAAAGAGAAAATCTATCGGCTGGGAGGTCTGCTGATTATGCGGGGTAACTGCGCAGGCTACAGGTGAAATATCATGTGACACTTAATTATTGTTTGTGGATTCAATTTAAAACATCGATTCACGGAAAATAAGTTTGGACGTTTTTAAACACGACGAAGAATTATTGTCATTTTCATCAGTATCGTCGTCATTAACATCATATCTATCAGCCTTCTCATCAAGTGTACGGCTGTTGTGTGTTTTAACCTCAAATACTGCTTCCTTCTTCACGCGTAATTCCCGGGGTCTTTGATGAGCTAAAGAAAGTATAGGCCTATTGCTGCCTCTCGCATGTTGTGAAAAGCTACTATTGTGAGGTGTGCAGGATTCTTGCAAGTGGCAAGCAACAGTATTGGCTCCAACAATCTACATAAGGAGCGATAAAGGACATGAATACTTTCTACAGCTTATGTGTGTGTGTGTGTGTCTGTGTGTGTGCGCGTGCGCGTGAGTGTGTGCGTGTGTGTGTGTGTGTGCGTGTGTGTGTGTGTTCTTTGGTTCTTTCTGCCATTCTAACTGAAAATCATCACGTAATATTCTACTGGTGGTTTGGACGTGGCGTTTGACCTGTGTTATTGGTATCCTGTCATTGCGACTGCTCCAGCTATACTCTCGATCCATATTCTCTTGGTCTTCAACGCGCATTTTTTTCCTGTGATCCAACTTGTACATTATTTGTAGTTGGGTTATTCACTGACCACATATACACAGTCTTAGATTTGTTGTTTTGTTTGTCTGTTTTTTTTTGTTTGATTTGTATGTATTCCGTATTTTCCAGAAAATGTGCACTGAAAAGATTGCAAAGAAGTCGTACTTTTTAAAATGTGTGTTCAATTTAGTTTTCATACGCCCTTGTCGTATTTTCCAGAACAGCTGCTGAATTGTTTCATGTTTAGTTACTTCAGGCAATTAGCAATATCATGAAATAGATTATATATAACAGAAAAAAACTAAATTCCCTCATTTCTTCTTGTGCGTTGTGTAAACATTTTGTCTCGTGTATGTAATACTTTATACTGCTTTGTCGTGTGTTTTGCTTTAAAGTAGGTTTTAATCAGCAAATTATTTAAATCAAAAGGTTAGGCTTTAAAATGTGTCCTGCTCATTCGTATTGATAACGTTCTTTGTTTTATAACAATGCAAGTTTATAGTTATAACGAGCAATAACCCGTCAACATTGACAGATGTTATTAATTATAGTGTGGTTGTTTCTGTTACATGTATTATTCAAGACGGCACATCACTACTGTGGTTACTTCATTGCAGAACGACCGTCATAGGTATTTGTAGTGAAAATTATATGGATGTATTAAATATGAAGACATGGAGTAACCTTACCTAAATGACATGTGGAGCAGTGATAATGATTAATGGACCGTAAATTGACTAAATAACTAGCAATTCTTTATGACAACATGTTTCGTAATTGGTTCGTGCATCTTTTAAAATCTTGCCCCCCCGTCGACTTTACTGCCTCTGAGAAGCCATGTCGACTTACTGCCCATCCACTGAGAACAACCGTTTTGAAGTTTTGACGAAACTCCATTTCATGTACTGTTTATCATTAATCAAACTGTTGTGTTAGTGCCTCTTTCCATAATCAGATGATGTTCATAGCACACCTTCATTTGCGCACTTTTTTCTATTTTCGGCGAGAGTACATATAAGGGGAAACAATACAATTATTGTCTAAACTTTCAACCACAGTTGCACCCCTTAGCTGTGTTTGAAAGTTAATGTACTCTCTCGAAAATAGGAAAAAGTGCGCAAATGACGTATGTGCAAAATGTGACTGACCGACCGACCGACCGAAAACACTTACGGCGGGTATTATGGTATTGAATTTATAATTATATATATATATATATATTTTTTATATTATCATAGTGGTTTTTGCCCATTATTAGAAAATATATCAAGGTCCTCATATAGGCATACAGATTTAAAACCGCAGCACCATTTTTTCTGTTTTGTGTTTTTGTATTGGTAATGTCTTCTACAAAAACCAACTTTAAGTTTTTTTTTTCGCATAATGATTAAAAAAACATGATTATGCTCACCACAATGATCCATTAGTGTTGCAGCTTTGGCTATGAAACTACAATCTCAACTCAAATGTCAAGGCAATCTTATGACATGCTCTGAAATATGGGAGGATAATAAAACGAAAAACCATGAAGGTAGATTTTTCATAAATGGGAAATTGCGTAGGAAGAAAATGAGGGATGTAAAATAATTAATAAGAAAGCCAATGTGGAAGTGAGGATAAGAACTAGAGAAGCGCCAGTGGGTACAAGAAGTGAGATGAAGTTGGCTGACGTTCGATAAGACGCACACGAGAAAACCTTCTGACAGCATTAAGCTCTTTACTTCCCAGGGTAACTGAGAGGTAGAGAGACACATAATAAAAATACGGAGAAGCAATGGGAGACGTACATATACATGAGTATAAAAAGTCATGGAAGATCTTAAACTAATGGCCCAGAGCAGGAAGGGATGGCAGATCATGAACAAACGCCCAGAGCAGGAAGACATGAGGAAGATCTTTAAAGAAATGGCCCAGAGCAGGAAAGCAATGGCATGATGTGTTGAAAGCCCATGCTTCCGTGGGAGCTGAAGGGTAAAGTAAGAAGAAGAAAAGTGATGATGATGATTTTGAACATACAGAACTAACCTCATACAAATCTACTTTCTTCTGTCAGAACACCACACCACATCTAACCATAACATTTGTCTTCGTCATTTAAGACACCACAGCTACACAAACTAAAAACAAACACACAAACAAAGAAACCACACAAATCTACGTTTTCTTCTCAACAGAACACCACAGCCACATCTAACCAGTACATTTGTCTTCATCATTTAAACACCACATTCACTCAAACTAACAAACAAACACTATTTATTTCCTACCATTTACTACCATTACTACAAATTTCCAAAGAAACCACACAAATCTACTTCTTCTGTCAGAACACCACAGCCACCCATCTAACCAGCAACCATTTGTCTTCAATCATTTAAAACACCACAGCTACACAAACTAAAAAACAAACACACAAACAAAGAAACCACACAAAGTCTACTTTTCTTAACATCAGAACACCACAGCCACATCTAACCATAACATTTGTCTTCATCATTTAAAACACCACAGCTACACAAACTAAAAACAAACACAACAAAACAAAGAAACCACACAAATCTACTTTCCTTCTGTCAGAACACCACAGCCACATCTAACCATAAACATTTGTCCTTCATCATTTAAAACACCACAGCTACACAAACTAAAAACAAACACACAAACAAAGAAACCACACAAATCTACTTTCTCTTCAGTGTCAGAACACCACAGCCACATCTAACCATAACATTTGTCTTCATCATTTTAAAACACCACAGCTACACAAACTAATAAACAAACACACAAAAGGAACACACAAAAATTATTTAAAAAACCTTAAATATACGCACAAACCCACGTAAAAAGGTCCATAACTATACAAAAAACAAGACAATAATAAAAAACATCAAAACAGACACTCATCACCTATTACCACTCACTGCTCTGTGCTTGTGGCTTCGAGTTATTTGGGATTCTCCCAATAATTCTGATCGAGCTCTATCTTGTCTTGAATCCATACAAGATTCGGCGCAAGGTAGCATTTCCATCCATGCTCAAAGCTTTGCATTCCTAATGTCTCATATTTTCTTCTCAGTTTTAAGATAACGGTTCTGAATGGTATCGGGGATCTTGGGACCATGGGGGTTCAGAAGAAAAGGTACTGCCTTGTAATGCTACAAAAAGTTTTTCGTAAAGTTATTGTTCCCTAACTCCACGTCAAGTATAACAAGATAACTTGTAATGACAATTGTAGAGATCAAGAAGATTCTTATTTTTGCGATGTTTAAGACAAATGATGATTTCTCAAATGATCCCGGAGTATTTTCCAATAACGGATAATAAATGTTGAAGATAAAGATGATCCAGACATGGATTTTCAAGTCAAGATCACGATAATGATTAATCGAGGTGATGTGAAGTTGATCGTTAACTGAGGATGACATTGAAAGTGGATGATAATGATGTTGCACTTAATAGTTATAATCTATTAAGAAGTACAGTTGATGAAATTTTCAGCATTTTTTATTTTATCGTGAAGTGCCCCGTATAGTTTCGGGGGGGGGGGGGGGGGAAGAAACAGTCGGTGGGGGGGCAGAATGTTTACACTAAACGAAGAAAATAATCTATCCTTACCAGGGCTAGTTTGCATGTCGTAAAGAGGTGATCACTAACTATCTGAGGTTGTGCCAGTGGACTGGCTATCTCATCATCCTAAGACAAATTGCTACAGAAACCTTGATTTTACTTGCACATGGTCCAGGCTGGTTTCATCAGAAAAACTTAGTTGCAGGGTGACTCTATGCTTCACATTGAACAACATGGTAAATGATGATATCATGAAAATTGTTATTATGTGGTACTGGTGGTTTTGATAATGATAATGCAATTTATTACACTGAAGATAATGATACTAATGCGAATGATACGGATACCACGATAAAATGATAAATCAAGATAATAATTCCATAGTGATCCCAATGACAGAGATAACATGTTACGGATAATGGTAATAATATTACAAATAAATCAATAAATGCATCAGGCACAATTAAATTGCCATATTAACATCTTGTAAACATCGCATGCTGTTACAAGCGTTTTTGAAAGCCAATGAGCAATTTTTGACTTTGAGTGCAGAAATATTTCAAGATAATATAGTGGTCACAAAAAGTAGGGGATATTTTAAGATGGTATGTATTATTTTTCAAAAGAATGGATTTCGTATTTTAATGGTTGTACGGACATATCGAGCACGCTCTTCTCCACTCTCACGTGCAATATCATGTTGACCTGGTGACTCGTGATGAGTAAGCCAATCCCAAGAACAGAGGATGTGGCCCATCCGTAAAGTTCACACATTATTCTTTTTCACAAAAATGCGAGTATCTTGGGTTTGATGAACACTACTCACCATGAACAGGTATAAAAAGACTCTGCAACAGATAAAATTTCTTTTCTTCATCATGGAACGTTTGACAGAACAGCAGAGATGGATAGGCATAGGCATGTTGCAAACCGGAAGTCAGCAAGTGGATGCTGCTCAGAACCTCAATGTTTCACAGTCAGTTGTCAGCAGACTGTGGAACAAGTATCACAATTTCCGCACAGTGGCTGATCTGCCTCGGACTGGCCGCCCAAGAGTCACTACACGCCGCCAAGATCAACTTCTTGTAACTCAGGCCCTCAGAACTCGGACTCTAAATGCTACTCAACTTCAGCAACACCTTACACAGACCACTGGGATCCGGGTCTTAACTCAGACAGTACGAAACCGTTTGCACCAAGTGCAACTGGCCTCACGCAGACCGTTTGTAGCTTTGCCCATGTCACCACAACACAGGCGAGCAAGAATGGATTGGTGCCAACGTCATCATCGGTGGACCAATCAACAGTGGGCATCAGTGACGTTTTCTGATGAGTCCCGTTTCGTTTTGAATTTTCATGATCGTCGAATACGTGTCTGGCGACGGCGAGGTTAGCGTTACCAGCCTCCTGCAACTGTTGCACACAACCGTTATGGAGGTGGTAGTGTAATGGTGTGGGCAGGCATCTGTATGAATGACAGGACCGACCTTCACATATGCCAGGTCAATATCACAGGGCTCTACTACCGTGACAACATCATCGAGCCTATTGTTGTGCCAATTGCTCAACGGCACGGACCAGATTTCCTCTTCCAGGATGACAATGCACGTCCTCACCGTGCTCGCGTAGTCCAAGATCACCTTCAGATGCAGCATATCCGAACGTTACCGTGGCCGCCGATGTCCCCCGACCTGTCTCCTATTGAGCATTTGTGGGACATCCTGTATAGACGCGTCCAACAACGTCCAGCTGCTCCATAGACTCTTCAGCAGTTAGCCCAGGCCCTTCAGCAGGAGTGGCAGAAAATTCCTCAAGACAACATCAGAAGGCTTATTTGCAGTATGAGACGTCGTTGCAATGCATGTTTAGCGGCAAACGGGGGCCCTACACGTTTTTAGAAATATTGGAATATTTTTGTGAAAATGAAGTACCTACCCCGCCTTGGTTGCCAGTGCGACTAAAATCATGTGAGTAAAGCCATAACATTTCTTAAACCGCAAATGTCTTGTTATGATGCTCAAGTTTACTTGTACGAAGGAATAAATGAACTAACTTGAAATATTTTGTCTTTGGATAACTTTTAAATTCAATATCCCCTACTTTTTGTGACCAGTATATGCTTCAATGCCATGCCTGAGACAAGGATGCAACAGCCAGGGATGGTCGATGTCCGAGTTACGTCGTAGTCAGAGCCGGCCTTAGGCTGAATTAACCAATTTGACACAATCGGGCCCTACACCCAAAGAAGGCCCCGCACTCGGGTTCTCACCTCCAGCTTTGACAACATAAGGAACGAAGATTATTTCAAATTAGATCAGAGTGGCTAAAGGGTATGGCGTCCACCTAGAATTCTAAAGGTACCGGGTTCGATTCCCAGTAAAGAGAAGAATCCCGCGACAACTGGAAATCGTGAAGAGTAGACAATAAGGCCGCTGCCCTGGCAAAATTCAAAAATGAGAAACCTACCCACCATCAAATTATTTATAGAATGCGTGATTCCTATATACATTCTTTGGGACTCTCGCCGGTGTTGCGAAGTTCGTACACTCTGCTGAGATCCTCCTTGTGTGATCTAAGGGAGGAGATCGGAGCACTGATGGAGTTGTCCGTGTGCGATGAAGATAGTCATTAAAACCAAACCAAACCAAATTAGATATCAGCAATATAAGACACTACATTATATTAAATACTAGCAACAACCCGCCAAAATTGGCAGGTTTTTAATTATAGTGGGTTGTTTCTGTTACACGTATTACATTGCTGCTTCTTCTATAGTCTCGCTTGCTCGCTGTGAATGACGCCATCGTCTCTTCCTTTTAGCCATCTTATCATTTTGAATTTTATTATAATGTTTGTTTAATTAACAATACTTAATTTTGATTATGACTGCATACTGTAAACGCACGCTGTTAAATTACCTTTATAATGTTGCATGCCTCCATATTAATGCTTTAAATAACACGTGGGAATGAAAGGATTGTCGCAGAGACATTTATGATTAATAAATTTCTATATCGTTTCTCTATTCTACCCGCGTCTTCTACTTTATTATCGCTCTTTTATCCTTTTTCTTTTTTTCGCATTCGTTTGATTGTGAAAATATAACCCCCCCCCCTTCCCCCATTCATACCTTCGCCTGTCTCTTTTCTTATTTAACAACGCATTCAATTGCGTAAGGTCGGTCCTCGGTGGGAGCGAATGGTGTGAGATTCGTTCTCGACAGAGAGAAGATGGCAGACGATCGTCTACATTTTCATCTGACTCGACGCATTTAGGGCAGTTTCTCGGTGAGAGGTGTGATATGAAACTCCTGCATCGCTCAGAAATGGCCATAGTTTGCAGGAGGCCGCGCATTGGCATTTTATGGCTGGCGCCCGACTGAATGTAGGTGTTAAGACGGGAACTATTTCGGGTTTCCGAGAATTAGGAAATCATTTCTTTTCATAAGATATAAACCCCAGTAGTTAGACTTCATGCATTCAGTCCTCCTAAGTTGCAGTAGACGGATCGCTCGGGCTAGAGAATAAGCTTGTATAGCGAAGTTCTTAGTTTTCTCGTCAATTTTTGCCGAGCTTCTAGAATACCTATCTAGTGAATAATTCTAGTCGTGGTGATCGCCTGTAGTGTTGTTTGGAGGTAATATTATATATCTAGTATTTTGTGAGTGATTTAAGTGGTAAATCGCCTATTTTATTTTCACTTGTTAGATTTCTGTGCAGAGGGATTAAATTATAAGTCTGTTATATTCTCTAGTTGACGTGTTACAGTGGACAGCAGTATAAATTATTATTTCTAGCTTAAACTCATGCAGCTGTAAATAAAATTTAATTAAATTGCTAGTAACCAGTCGAGAATATTTTTAACTAACTTGTAACTGCACTGAGTCATCATTGAGTATTGACGAAATACGTAGGTATTTCTAATTCATGATAATTGATTTTTTTTTAAACGATCATAATTATTTCACGGGAGTTTTAACGTTAAGACAAGCTCTACACTTGCAGTTATAATGTAAGTTATACCCGAAGCGAATATTGTGGTTAAGTATTTTGTACTTTTCTCTTCCTTACACAGTTTTGGGTCAGCCCAAATTTTACCAGCGGTTTTAGTTCAACTGAGAGAAGAAACATTTTTATCTTTAACCACGTGGGTCTACAAGTTAACACCTGTCTGGCAGGGCGTTTGCCTCCAGAAATAGACAGAGTACAAATCTCACTAACGGTTTTAAAGACTAAATGCCTATACTGGGCCTATTGCGCCAGATTATATTTCTTCACAAACTCTCATGTACATGCAGCCCTGCGGCGAGAAAAATTACAAACCATTAACATTCAGACATTTTTGACTAATTGCAGTGTGACTAAATTAAATTTCTTCCTAAATAATAATAACCAAGGAAACGTTCCCTGAAGTAGTGAATTCAACCTGTCTTTGCGGAGCTGGGGTTCCCTTGTCCAAGAATAACACTGGAGATTATGTATGTGTATGTCCTAAAAAATTGTCCAGAAGTTGCTACCAAAGCTGTAAGTACGAATGCAAGCGCGTGGCCACGGCTGACATGAATAGAGTGAATGCAGGACTGAGTGATTCCTTTATTGTTGTATTTTTGACACCCATTTTGCTGTCTTAAATTCCTTTTTGCAGTTTTGTTGCTAATGATATTTTCCTTAGGATAGAGTAGAGTATCCGTTCTGTTCATACCTTTAAATGGAACTCTTAGACTATAGCGTATGCATCCGTGACTCTTTGGGGCTATCACATTTTCTTCTTAAAGGATCGTGAGCTATACAGCAAGGGAAATGATTATACCTATGGGTCTATCATTCTTGTAGCAATTCATTATAATAATAATAGCCCCTTCAGTCATAACTGACTATGGGAATGCGCCCCTGAGGTGACAGCCCTCAGCTGCTTATTTTCCTGGTGCTCCTTTCGACGTTTTCTCCTCACCTCTGCTTCTTGTGTGAGCCTCTCTTCGCCTAATCTGAGGTGGCGCCGTAAATAGCATCGCCACTTAGTGCGATCGGCAGCTTTATCCTCCCATGTTGCTGGATCCATGTCCAGTGCCCTCATATCTCTCTTGCACACATCTTTGAACCTCAGCTGTGGTCGCCCAACTGTTCTCTTGCCCTCTGCTAATTGTCCGTAGAAGATATCTTTTGGGATGCGACCATCATCCATGCGGCGAACATGGCCAAGCCAGCGAAGTCTGCGCTGTCTAAGAAGCGTATACATACTTTGAAGGCCAGCACGTGACAACACCTCGACATTTGTCACTTTATCTTTCCACGAGATGCCAAGGATGCGGCGTAGACACCGCAAATGGAAGGTATTGAGCCTTCTTTCTTACTTAGCATAGGTCGTCCAGGTCTCGCTGCCATATAGGAGTGTGCTGGTGACGCAGGCATTATATACCGCAGCTTTGGTCTTCATTGTGAGTTTAGAGTTTCCCAAAACACGCGATGTGAGGCGGGCAAAGGTAGCTGCAGCTTTGCCAATGCGGCTGTCGATTTCTGTATCCAGTGAGAGTTTGTCATTGATGGTAGACCCTAGGTATGTGAAGTGGTGCACCACTGCCAATTCATAGTTATCGATAGTGATAACTGGTTGCAGCACCCACATCCTGACTCAGCACATTCGTTTTCTTTAGACTTATTGTGAGGCCAAAGTCCTTTGCATGCTTTAGTGAAGCGATTCATCAAGCTCTGAAGCTCCTGTTGGCTTTGAGTGACGACTGCAGCATCATCAGCGAACAACAAGTCTCTTATAGTGACCCTTCTGATTTTTGTTTTTGCCTTCTTCAGCCTTGAAAGATTAAACAGACGGCCCATCTGACCTAGTGTGAAGGCATATTCCTTCAGTTGCATCTCTGAATGCATGTTTTCAAGAGTAAGGCAAAGAAGATTCATTACCTTATATGTATTGTCTATGCTTGATATTTAACATTTATGTGTTGTGGTCAATTGTCCTTATGTTAATAAACTTTACATAAACTTTATTCAAGCGTGTCGGTCAGCTCGTTCCAACATATCTATATTTCATTGTTATAGTTTTCACGTCTGTGCGTCTAACTGTTGTCACCTATGTGTGTGTATATGTGAGTGGTATATATATATATATATATATATAGATATATATATATATATATATATATATATATATATATATATATATATGTAATATATATATATATATATATATATATATATATATATATATATATGTAGTCAATAGACTGTCTGACTCCTCTAGATCTGTTGTAGAAGATAGGCTGAAAGAGAGAAAATTCTCGATTTCAGGGACAGACTCTATTAATTTCTACCATCTCACTCGTGGAAATCTATTTCTATTATCTTCTCTCACTGTTGCTATCACTTATTCTAATCTATTCAGAAGGGACCAACCCAAGTCTTAATTCCCTATCAAAAATCTACGACAAGGATATAATATGCAAGATAAATGAGAGTGAAAGGGCAGAATGTTAGACGGGCCTGCGCGCCCAATTCTTAACCCTTTGAAAATAAAGTTTGTTCGTTCGTTCGTTCGTTCGATCCATAATAATAAGTCTGTAATACTTTAAATTAAAATTTTGTCCTGAAGAAACAATTAAAAAAACTTAAATTTAAGTTTATTTTTAAGAAAAATGATGAGTTAAATCTGTTTCCCGAATGAAATTGGACAGAAGAGTATCTTGATTGTCTGTTGATTTAATGCACACCGTCACACTTTGCTATTTTCGTAAGAGTACATATAAGGGGAAACAAAACATTTATTGTCTAACTTTCAACAACAGTTGCACCCCCTTAGCTGTGCTCGAACGTTAATGCACTCTCTCGAAAATAGAAAAAAGTGCGCAAATGACGATATGCAAAGTGTGACAGACCGACCGACCGAAGTACCTTACGGCGGGAATTATGGTATTGGATGAAACAAAATTTATATTTATTAGCTATATGGTGACATAAACACGTCGCATCAGAATTATATTCTTGAGTCCAGAGGACAGTAGATTGGTCCTAATTGGGCCCCGCAATAACTGACCCGGATCGCTGTCCTAACGAGAGAAACTACTCAAGATTACCTTGTGGTGTGGTTTTTTACACTTGTCATCAACAATATCAGAGATCAGCACAGCTACGAGTTAAATCTCAATAAAGGGATCTGTTTATTATATGGCATCATTAAACAATCTTGAAAAAAGTGCTAATGGCTTTTAGTTTGTGAAGCACTCATATTGAATGAATGGCTAGCTATCTGGTGTTATTTCAAAGTTCCATTAAACCTGTTGTATATGATATTTTTTTCAGGCTGCATGTTTGCTTATAATTGAAACTTCAAATCATAATCATTTTTCACATTCTGCCTTCGTTGATGAGTTGTTTTCTGTTATCGCGGGTAAAATTATTATGTTTACAGATGCATTAAATTTTAGCACGAAATGAAAACACTACGCATTCTGTGATTACAGAAATTTGTAAAATGACTAATTTGCTATCGCTAATTGTAGAGTAATTTAAGACATTTAATTGTTTGATACTTGCTAAGTCTCCACATGACTAATTTATAACATGACTAATTTGCTAAAACCGTGTAGGCGTGTTTTGGCCGAAAAGGTGGTGAATTATAAAAACATATTTCATTACATAACCGTATCTAATTGTTGGAGACGTCATAAGACATAGTATCACTAAATGTTGCGTAGAGTAAGATATTTTATTGTTTAATACTTGCTAAGTCTTGGGAGGGAGTCGGAGTGGCTAAAAGGTATGGCATCCGCCTCGAATTCTAGAGGTGCCAGGTTCGGTTCCCAGTTGAGACAATACATTTTATGGACATTTTTTTTCAGAGCCAGTGGTCCTAATGATGTAATTACACCCCCGCCCATGTCTCTAGGGTAGTAAGATCGGATGCCTAGCTTTCTCGGATAAGGGCGAAAAAATAGGAGGTCCCGTGTGCAAGTTGCGCACGTTAAAAATCTCAAGGCAGGTAGAAATCATAAAGAAACAATGTTCCATGTGATATGAATAAACAATTATAAATTTCTGGCTATTGTTTTTTCATTGATATGTTAGTTTTGTTTGTTCAGAGATAGTGCATCGTGCCTTCGATGGAAGATTAAGCGAATGCGGGGGTGGAAGATTCCGAACAATAATTGAACCTTGGAATACGATTGATTTGATAAGTCATTTCATTGAGTCCGTACATTTAATTCACAGTTGTACACACAGGATGATCATTTCAATAGTAGTAGAGCATAAGTCCATATAAGTCATGCATAAATTAATCAATAACGTAGACTGCTGGTTTATGTGTCAATGTCCGTTTAAGGATACAATGCAGTATTGTCGTCAGAACATCACAGCTATATGCACGCGCAGCTAGACATGGCTACCTGCCGACAGTGAGACTGCGAGTCTGAATATTTCATATGAATTTGACGATTATTCTTCTCCTTCTGAGAATTCTAGTTAAATACTAACCTCCATAAATTTCCCTCTCATATAGAGTTCTAGGACTGACCCTGGTCCATCAAAAAAATGCATATATAAATGGCTATATCATGCCGTTGAATTGGAAGGTTAGAAAAACGCAGCTATTCAGCTTGGCGGTCAAGTAACAAAGGGTAGCGTTTCTTAGTTACCGACTGTGTCCTAAACAACGCTATACACGTCATGATCGATCGTGTATGGAGCGTTCAGTAATTGAAACATCTATCGCAATATATTAAATGCCTTAACCTTTTACAATTGCACGTCTGATAACCTTTAGCAGACGGCGTTAATATCATATACCGTAACAATTCCCTGTACACCCGGGAAAAAAAAATCGATAGATTTTTTTTCAAGATCTATCCGACTTAACAATTTTTCAAAAAAAAATTTAACACAATTGTGACATATGGCCGACGATGTTCTGAGTAGAACCGTGTCGCGGTCATGTCAACCAACTATTTGTCATAGTCATCTAACATTAATCACATGATATATCAATTATACATATTATTATATCAACTAAATAAAATGTCCAATGTTAATAGTGAATGATAGAATTAAATGAAAGTAAGGTCTGTCGTATTAGTATGTCATATAGGAATTAATTTGACTAATTAAAATTAAATTAATGAATTAAACTAAGAGATAAATTATTAAGATTCTAATGTAACGCGATGTTATGAGAGAAGAAAAAAAAACAAAATAAGTGAGAAGAAATAGAAAGAAATTCGAATATAAGTTTAACTTAATTGTGTGTGTTAAGTGTTAGTGAATAATAACTATCTAATTTAACTAACTAAATAATGTATAGGCTAACTAAATAATGTATAGGTACATTAAAATAAATTATTAATCTAATACTTGTGTGAGATTTATTTTCTCTTTTCATAATTTCTTCTTTTTATATTTCGTTCTTTCATTTCATTTTTTTCTCACATTTCATTTTATTGATAATAATTCAATTAAGAAGTTAAGTTAACTAATTAATTAGTATAGGATATGATGATCCATCCGTAGTCTTGATCCTGATGAATTCTTTTAGGCAAAAATGTTCAAACGTTTACGTTGGAAAGAAATGTCATTTATCCCAGCATCTAAGAATTAAGTGCACATAGGATAATAAGTTCGACTTGTCGTCGGATATTGTTCCATGATTGTTCAACGAATATTCATATATCGTGTATGGACGTTAGACGAAGTTCCAATAACAATATGTATACCTTGATTGTCTTTTAGTTCAATTCTGTGATGCATATAGTGTTTATAAAGTTTAAATTGAAGGCAAGGTTAGTTCCTTTATAGTTGATATGTTTTAGGAATGTTAATGTTGATTATTCGTCGTCAATAGGATTACGTGACAACGCATCAGCCACAATGTTTTCAGTGCCAGGAATATGTTCAATGGAAAACTCAAATGGCTGTAGGATGATTGAATATCTGGCGAGTTTCTGGCTTTTATGATTACATCGACGCAAGGATGCTACAGCACGTTGGTCCGTCTGTATGGTGAAGGGAGCACCAAGCAGGAATTTTTCGAGTTTAGTTATTGCCCATATCACAGATAAAAGTTCCTTGTCGACTGTTGAATACTTTGTTTCTGCAGGCTTTAGCTTTCTTGAAATGTATAAGGTAGGATGTAGAATGCCATCATGGTTCTGGAGCAGGCATGCACCAATGCCGTAGTTACTAGCATCTGTTCGTAAGAAAAATCTTTTGGAAGCATCGGGAAGTCTTAAAATTGGTTCATGCGAGAACAAATTTATAATTTTGTTGAAAGTTTCATTGCATGTACCAGTCCATGTCACCTTCACCGGCATGTCTTTCTTTAACAATGAAGACAATACAGCCGTGATGGATGACAAGTTTGGTATGAATCTACTGTAATATTGAACAAGTCCTAACAAACTCCTGACCTGTTTCTTCGTCTGAGGAACTGCTATGTTTAGAATTTTGGAGACTGTACTAGGTAACGTTCGGATATATCCCGATCCAATGATATGTCCCAAAAAGGTTATCTCATTACACGCGATTTGCACCTTTGTAGGTTTAGCAGTTAGATGATAATTCCTTAGAGTGTCGAAAACATATCTAAGTCCCGAAACATGTTCCTCAAACGACGAACTAAACAAGCATATGTCGTCAATATATGTAATAACGTCTGGTCTACCTGATAAAATTTGTCGCATCAGGCGAATGAAGGTAGCTGGCGCATTAACAAGCCCAAAAGGCATCACATTCCACTGGTATAGACCTTGTGGAGTGGAAAATGCGGTGTAGTACTTAGCCTTTTCGGTCAGTGGTATCTGCCAATAACCTTTAGTTAAGTCTATCTTACTAAATATAGTTGCGTTGGATAGACGTGGCAGTAAGTCGTCGATAAGTGGATGTGGTTCGCTGTCAACTATAGTCTTAGCATTTAATTTTCTATAATCAACACATAGTCTGATGTTATTGTCCTTCTTCCGGACAATCACTAATGGAGAAGAGAATGGCGAATTACTAGTCTCAATGATTCCCAGAGACAACATCTGTTCAAGTTCCTTAGTAGTTTTAGCAAGGAAATGTAAAGGAACAGAATAGGGATGTACACGAATAGGTGTATCATCATTGAGAGTAATGTCATGACTGATAGCCGATGTGCGACCCGGGACGTCGGTCAATACATCTGGATAAGATTGTAATAGATTAGCAATCTGTAGACGCTGTTGCGGTGTAACCGTTGAAGAGATGGTTACATCCCGCCAAGATTCAGTAGGTTGAACTACTGGTACCGGTAACGGTAACTGTACCTCAGGAAAAGAAGATTCTTCTTCCTGGATGACAGATAAGTTAGAATAATAACAAGTAGATACTGTGTTGTCATCTAGTTCATGAAAAATTGACTGTAAGTGTTCAGGACGTGTATGAAATTGCTTGAGCATGTTAATATGAAATATCTTTTTGTGTCCCTTGATATCTAAGACGTAATCAACGTCGGAAATTTTATCAATGACTTTGTAAGGACCATTCCAAGATATCAATAATTTATTGTTATTGTGAGGAAGTAACACATAAGCCTCGTCGCCTGGGAATAATTGGCGTAATCGTCGAGACCTATTTTGTAGAGATCGAGCCTTAGCTTTTGCAGCCTCAGAAGAAGCTGTTGCCAACTGGCAAGACTCAATAATGTTCTTTCGAAGATTAATCACGTACTCGTAAGATGACTGAGTGTCCTGAGTCATCTCCGCGTCAATTAATAAGTCTTTTATTAGTCCCATAGGACCTCTTGGGGGAGCACCAAAAACTAATTCAAAGGGAGAGAAGCCAGTTTGTTCATGCGGTACCTCCCGATAAGCAAATAGAACAGCTGGGAGTGCTCTGTCCCAGTCATGAGGGTGCTTAGCAGTAACCTTATGTAGTAGTTGTTTTTAAGTGTACGGTTAAGTCTTTCAACCGCACCATTACTCATCGGATGATAAATACTACTTAAATTCCTATCAATGTTCCAAGTTTTCATGACTTCCTTCATGGTGTCAGATATAAACTGTGACCCATGGTCTGATAAAAGTTTTCTAGGAAACCCTATTCTAGAAAAGATGAGATGTAGTGCATCAGCTACATCTGTGGTAGTGGTGGTCTTTAATGGGATAGCTTCTGGCCATCGTGTGCACAAATCAATGCACGTAAGGACGAATCTATGTCCTCTGGCCGATGGTAGCAATGGACCAATAATATCTATTGCCATCTTGTCAAACGGTCTTACTGAGATATCGCAAGCCTGAATAGGCGCCGTGTGAAAAGCTCCACGTGCTTTCACTTCTTGGCATGTAGTACAGGAACGTACATACTGCGAAATATCTCTTGACACTCCTGGCCAAAAGAATGAAGACAGTACTCGAGATCGTGTTCGAGTATATCCCATATGTCCAGCACAATGTGAGTCATGTGCATGTTGAAGAATGTACCGTCTAAAAGTATATGGGACCATAACTTGTTGTTTCATTTGTGATTTGTCATTAAAACATCTAATCAATATGTCATTTTTAATAACAAAACAATGTTTGTTATTATTACCTGAGGATAGATTGTCAACTTTATCAACCAGCTTAAAAATTTTTTTTAAAGATTTATCCTCTTTTTGTTTGGTTGCAAATGTTTCCCTGTCAATAGGTGAATTGACTACAAATTCCTCTTGGTTGTCTGCATCCATTTTATTATCATCAACTTTCTCCATGAGTTGAGTCTGCGCTCTAGTCGTCACGGCGTTTCCAGTGCATAGGTTATGTTTCTCCCATTCTATAATCTCATCTGGAGTACAATCTTTACTGCCGTGTATACGACCAACCATCAGATCAGCTATAGGCTTTTTTAGCATACATACTTTTACGTTCCCTGTGAAAAAAGGTGTGTTAACATGAATAATAGCTGTGGGGTAAAACTCAATAGTTCCCCCAAAAGTCATGCAACGGACATATTCCCCCGTTGCACAGCTAGGATGTACCAGCGACTGTCGTACACCAATCGTTGTGGATCCTGAATCCCTCAGCACTGAGACGACGGATCCATTAACTAATCCCCTGTTAAAAAATTAGTAGGCCTGTTCCATCGTTGACTGCAAGACCTACCTCTGGTGTAATATGTCCGCAGTTAAGCACTGTTTCTTTCGCCTTCTGAAAAATAAGATTGCATTGTTGGCAACTATTTGCCACATTATAATTAATAGCAAAACATGCAGCAGAAGACTGTGTTGTATTATTGTCAAGTGGGACCTGAGCTATAGGGGTAGTATTAGTTGTAACTGCCGCCCCTGTATTATGGTTGTAATGAGATGATCCCCGAGAATGAGATCGATTCCGAGTATAATTGTTAGAATTATCTCGTCGTCCTCTATAGTAACTATTATCTCGATGTCTCGAGCCATGATTATTACCATTCCAGTTATTATTATTATTGGGAGTATGTGATCGATTATAATGAGTGTTATGTTGACCATTGTGGTAGTTTGTTTGAGGTGAATAATTTCTATCTCGTGATCTACCTCTGTTGAACTCATTTTTATTGTTGAAATCATTATTATATCCCTTCTGAAAGTGAACATTGTGATTTCTTTGGAACCTGCTTCTGTCTACACTGTGATGTCTTTGTTTGTTATTATGATTGTAGGCCATATTAGACGCCACAGGTAGAGGTTCTCTTAATGAGGAGTTAGAAATGGTTGCATTCGGATGTGCCGAACAGTAGTTTAAAGAAATTTTTTCTAACTCGTCCATAGTACCTGGTTTACGCTCCTGCAAATATGCAAAAAATGGCTGGCTAACCGAAGATAATACCTTATCCCGCAGTAGTAAATCAACTAATTTGTCGTATGATTTGTTGACTTCTGCCAGTTCAACCCATCTATTAAATGTATTGCGTATATTCGCAATGAATCCTGCAAAATCTTTTGGAGATTCAGGTAAAATTCCCTTAAATTTCAACCTACAGTGTTCCTCGTCCAGGTGAAACCTTCGTAAAAGCAAGGACTTAATAGCACCGTAGTTATTTGCTATTGATGGGTCAGCATTTTGAGAAGCCGTCAATGGTTCTCCAACCAAGAATTCATTTAACTTGAGTACCCATGACTCTTCAGGCAAATGGTTTGTTTTGCAAGTCTGTTCAAAACGTGACAGGAACGATGAAAGGTCGTCCACGTTCAAGTTGAGGTGGGTAATTTAAAGTTGTAGAAATGTTTAGTTTGGCTGGATGATGATCCATTTTGTGCGTTATTATTCTGGTTTGCATCAGCACTTTGTGCTTGTAATCTTGCTGTCTCCAATTTAATACGCGCCAATTCCATTTCTTGTTGTAAAATAATTTCCTCTCGTTTCAATTTATTCTCTTCTTCCTGTCTGGCGATTGCTCTTTGCTCTTCTCTTTCACGTTGAGCAATCTCTCTCAATCTATTTTCCTTGTCAATTTGCTTCATCTCACGTTCTGCTTCCTCTTTCTTTAATGCAGCTTTTTGTTCCTCTTTCTCTTTCTTTAATGCAGCTTTTTTCACTGCTTCTTTTCTTTCATGTTTTTCCAGTTCTGCCTCAGCAAACTGACGAAGTTCTTGAGATTTATAACCATATTCCCGACCAATTTTAACGAAATGGTCTATAGTAAGCATTTTGACTTTTATCTGTAAGTAATTATTGCTAATTACTGATTAAAATAGTCAATAGTAGCTTCAGAGTAATTATTATACTTACTCAACTTAGAAATATTCAATATAAATAATCACAATAGTACTGAACTCTAATGTCTAAGTTCAACTAATAGACAATATTTTGTAACAATATTGTATCTAAATAATAACTATATCATAAATAGTTATGATATCTGTTAAATATTATGTAATTACTTCACACAATTAATCTCAATATCCAATAATGTTGGGTATGATTCCTAGTAATTATATTGTTCAATGTACTAAGTCACTCTCTTAGTACCAGAAAAGTATATTAAATAATATACAATGGGTCTATTACCTCAAAGGTAGCTATAAGATTATTTTATTTTGTCAATATATATATTATATTATTATGCCCTAGGCATCTATTATAAATTGTAGTGCTACTTTCTTGGACTATCACTGCATAATTATGCAATGTCCCATATTAACCTTAAATATCAGAAAAAATTAATTAAATTAAATTACAAGGGTATTATTGCATATAATATCATATTATTAATGTAGTATTAATATATATCATGAGGACAAACAAAACAATGATGCAACTAAAGGGTACAAACAATGTCGAGACGCAAACAAGACATTTTCACAATTAAAAATGAATTTATGAACTAAATAAAACAAGCGGAAATGTCACAAGCCAAATGAAGGGTCAAGGTCTGACCCGAGGTCAACTTAATATTCAAAGTACACAAAAAAAAAATGACTGCAAAAAATGATGACATCACAGGACTCATAACGGACGAAAATTTAACAATCATCAAATAAATGATAGTAAGAGGACACTGGACGAAATAGTTAACAAACATGATACAAAACTAAAAAAAATTGTTAACTGAGTACGAATAAAATACGCCAGTTATCTACGGAACGGTACAGCTAACACAAATCGTCAAACGGTAGCAGATTTGGACAGGTCGTCCAATGGCAAACCTCAATGGGGCTTCCAAAAATGCAATCGTTTAAGTTCCCTAAGAACGACTGAAATCTAGGTGGTCAGCTGTTCGCGACATTCCCCAGAGATTTCAGTTCCCTCCAACCGGCCCACGAATTAACAACACATTAAGACAACCAAAATTTACATGAAACACATTCAGAACAGACATGCCTATGCAGGCAAAAGGCATGGACTCAGTAGCACTGTTTGCAATAACAACAGTTAAACACCTAGACTTATCTTTTCCGTTGCTTCACTTGATGCTAGTTGTCGTCGACGGCTAGGCCTGTGCCTTTGACTGTCTGCTCCTGATGGGCAGGCAACGGTAGTCCATCTTGTGCATCTTGATAAATTTGAAGCGAACTAGAGAGGCGTTGAAAAGATGTCTTCTTCACTGCGACAATGCAACAGTGACGTCATGTTGCTATTCATGATCACGTGCGTCACGTCAGCTTCGTAATGGTCATGTGATCGAAACTTGATCGTAAATATTTCATTCGAAAGTCATGAAGAAATTTTTTTGTTTTTTTGTTGTTTTTCGTCCCCATACACCGGGCACCACTGTTACATGAGTGGCTTTTTTGCTCTGAACAATGTTCCATGTGATATGAATAAACAATTATAAATTTCTGGCCATTGTTTTTTCATTGATATGTTAGTTTTGTTTGTTCAGAGATAGTGAGTGCATCGTGCCTTCGATGGAAGATTAAGCGAATGCGGGGGTGGAAGATTCCGAACAATAATTGAACCTTGGAATACGATTGATTTGATAAGTCATTTCATTGAGTCCGTACATTTAATTCACAGTTGTACACACAGGATGATCATTTCAATAATAGTAGAGCATAAGTCCATATAAGTCATGCATAAATTAATCAATAACGTAGACTGCTGGTTTATGTGTCAATGTCCGTTTAAGGATACAATGCAGTATTGTCGTCAGAACATCACAGCTATATGCACGCGCAGCTAGACATGGCTACCTGCCGACAGTGAGACTGCGAGTTTGAATATTTCATATGAATTTGACGATTATTCTTCTCCTTCTGAGAATTCTAGTTAAATACTAACCTCCATAAATTTCCCTCTCATATAGAGTTCTAGGACTGACCCTGGTCCATCAAAAAATGCATATATAAATGGCTATATCATGCCGTTGAATTGGAAGGTTAGAAAAACGCAGCTATTCAGCTTGGCGGTCAAGTAACAAAGGGTAGCGTTTCTTAGTTACCGACTGTGTCCTAAACAACGCTATACACGTCATGATCGATCGTGTATGGAGCGTTCAGTAATTGAAACATCTATCGCAATATATTAAATGCCTTAACCTTTTACAATTGCACGTCTGATAACCTTTAGCAGACGGCGTTAATATCATATACCGTAACAGAACTTATGACATGAAATTTGCTAAATCTTGGAGTCTTTTTATGACGTGTACCTTTATACATTCTGGAGATGTTTTATCAAGTGAACTATTCATAAATTTTTGAGGTACTTTATGATGTGAATTCTGCCATCAATGGTACCTATACCTTGTAGCGGTATGGCAGCTTGCGTACCCTGACAATCCCCAGAGCTATGTTAGTGGGAGTTTTACTCCTGGTAGGTTCAACCAAGCTGGACTGGTCTGTGTGGGTAGGGGTCAGACAAAAGCTGGTACCCTGGTCCTCCAGGTTGGGGGTTTTAGCATAGGGCTGACACCCCTGTCTATGTAAAAAAAATAATGAAGTTACGGAAACAACATCAAATGAACAAACTTTGCTGCGGGATGGACATTCGGAGTCTGTGGCTCGTATGACTGTCAGTGGTGAAAGCCGAAAGGAAGCCACTGACATGAAAGAACCAGAGTTGAGGCACTGTACGAAGGATGGCCACCGACCGTGCAAAGTGGAATCAATTTGTTGTTGCCCTACAAGACGCCACTAGGCGTGATGGCCACTGACTGCTTTGACGGTCGGTGGTTAAGGATCGAAGAAGAAGATGATGTGAATTACTGATAAATCTTAGAGATATGTTATGACATATTAAAAATTAGATACCTACCCACCATCAAATTATTTATAGAATGCATGATTCCTATATACATTCTTTGGGACTCTCTTGCTAAATCCTGGATATACGAGTAAGTCACCCGCCAAAACATGGCGGGAAAGAAAGAAAATGCGTTTTTTTCTGCTGCATGTCCAAGTGACTGCACTTATTCTCCTGCGTGCATTTATCTTTATGCATTGGTTATGAAGCTATGAAACAACGCATAAAATAATGGCATGGGGAGAACTGAAAAAAAAGCGTCAATGCACTGACATTTGACTAATTAAGTTTAGCCGTTTTATCACAACACTAGTGTAAAAGCTCGTCACAAGACGGGAATTAGATTCAAAAGCCCCAATACCTAACAGCAATTTTACTTATTCAAAAGTATTTTTAAACAGCCACTGTACATCGCCACAGCACACGAACTACGTAGCAGCAGCGCCCAATGTGTGTATACTTGATCACACATTCTATAAATATATTTTTGTGCACACCGTCATTTGCGCATTCTTCTTTGGTAAGTGTTACTATTTTCGGGAGAGTACATATAAGGGAAACAATACAATTAATGTCTAACTTTCAACCAAAGTTGCATCCCTTAGCGTTACGCACTGACAGAAAAGGCTGGAATTTTATATATAGGATGTTTTGTAAATATACGGATATCTATTAAAATCTTGCCTTGGCACGTAATTTAAAAAAAAAAAAAATTTTAAGCCACACACAACAAAAAGGCAAATTAACGTTCTGTTACTCCGTCTGCCTATAATTATTTAAGGGCGGATCGACTTGAGCGACTAAATCGGCCGAGTTACTGCAAATATAACGAACTTCTTTCATTAACTACTGCTAAATATAGTTATACACATAAACATTATATGCATCTTCCTGGGTTCCCTTCAACTGAGGGAATATAATGTCATTATTGGTTTGGTTTGGTTTGGTGTGGTTTGGTTTGGTTTGGTGTGGTTTGTTTTTAAGGACCATCTTCATTGCTCAGGAACTCCACAGGACCAGCGATGATCTCAGTTTGTGTATACAGGAATTAAACGTTCTATAAATATGTTTTTGGTGGTTAGGTGTCACGGTTTTGCCTCCTCTTAGCTCTGCAGTAGTGGTCCAACAGTGGCCAAAAGTCAAGAGTAACTGATGTGGGTCTTCAAAGGTGTCTACCTTCGTACAAGATTACTCTTGGCAGAGTTGTAGGTAGAAGGATAATGATGCTTCGACCTCCAGGAAGTGTTCACAAGATATTCATAAAAGCGAGAACAATGCTGCATTGGCTGAGAACATTAACTCTAGTATCTGCCGTCAACGTTTGTGAAGGATATGGTTATCTTATAATTCGTTAGCTCGTTCAAGCCATCAGAAGAGTTAATTCAGCGAATTTCCTCTTATTATTATTTAGTAGCTCTGGTTGAGTGTATTTAAGAAATTGTCTGAGACATACGGATACAACACATTCAAAATGATTAAATCAACTTTAAATTTGGATAGCTGTAGCAAAATATGCGAGAATAAACGCTCAATTCAGTACGATTTAGGCATAAAACGATAATAAATACATTAGCCCGCATGTGTCTGACGGTTGTCATCTTCGAAGCCAGCACCGCTGCCTTTTGCACAGTGCTAAGCCTAGAGGACGATTTCACGGAAAAAGTCTGACACGCTTTAGTTTCGTTTTCGAGAGACACTACTAATATTTAACTTTGCCCAATCTGCTGATTACACTTTGTAGTCTAGCCTTACAATTAACTATTGGCGGAAGAGTGCCGCAATATAGCTATCTGAAGTAACACTTTTTGTCAACTTTGTAGCAAAATCAGTAGTAATCCTTACATTTTTTAATAATATTACACGATACAATGCTAACTAGTAACGCAAATCTTAAACCCGCCCCGTCTAACCCCGCTTCGCACACAGTCTGCAACGCATATATTCACACTGCGAAAAAGCCAGCCAAGGCATAACCACGCAGACAGTTTTATTTCCTCTTCGTGGTAGCATTTCTGATGTAACTAAAACCAGTTAGTTACTTGAAAAAATACATGCTCGCAAGACGAAGAAGAGGAAAGATGGCGGACTTGTGAAAAATTTTAGTTGACGATGGACGATGACAAAAATTGGAAATTTTAAACCATTATGAAGTTCCCCATAAGAATTATATGGTAGTATGACGTGGAGTTGGCTGAGTAAGAATGTACTTTAAAATATATGATATTCCCAGTATTAGAGAAGTTATTGAAGAAATATTAATCTCTTAGAACACACGACCAGACACACTGGCGTTCCTGCTCATGTTTTGGTAACGTTAGGGGGACGCGAGCTGGAAAAAGAGGCAGGGAGGTACATTCAAATTAGCTTGAGGTGAACAGAGTATGAATGGGAAAGGGAAGCGGTAGGAGAAATGTAATCCTAAATGTGATATCTTTTATATTTGGCATGACTAGAGCAGACTAGCCAATCGACCACCAGTTATTCAAAATTATTTTGGTTTTTCATTCAAACTGCTTTTGAATTCAAGTAGTAGAACGTTACGATTGGCTAGTGCTGGTAGATATTAGTAAAGGCTTTGATTATTCATTGCCAGTTGAACTAAAATTTGTATACAGATACGCTGAAAAACAGCTGTGTTAATTTTAAACTTAAATAAAGAATAAATTCACAGTCTGTGCAGTCTGGAGGAAGCTGAGGCCATTTCTTCACAAAATCAGCGTCATTTGTTTATATATTTCTTGATTGTGGTAAGGATATTTTATGAAATTTAATATGTTTGGTCCAACTACAAAGTTAGATACTGCTACTGGGGAAAAAGTGAAGGACATGTCGGAAGCAGACATTGTTGAGTCCACACGTTACGCGGTATCTGACTGATGTATGTTGTTATAATTATGTTGACATATTATTGTATTAAAATAGTTTAGCAAGCCTCTGTGTTCAATGAACACTGTTTAACATGCCTGAAGAAAATATAAGTGTAAAGAAAAGAAGAGAAGATCATATCACAGGAAATGTGGTTACTCCACATTATTGTATGGAGGAAAAGTATGGGAACGTACAGTGGCGTATCTACTATAAGGACTTGAGGTGTGGTCACAACCAGGTGGGAGTCCTGTACAATTCGGGGCGAGTGCATTTGTAAGGCACGCGAGGCTGACCCCATACCCACGTAGGAAATTAAGTGTTAGAATAAATGATCAGAGATAAAAGGCCAGGGTGTCCTTTTGTTGCAGAGGGTCTATGTTCCTGTTGCCGGCTGGTGACAGGAAACCTGCTGAGTGCTTATAAACGCCAACTAGTCTCCAACCAGACTTATATGCTGTTGAATATCCAGTAGGAGCTTTGGCGAGTGTTTTTTAATTGAAATTTCTGCAATTACCCATCGTATTATCTTACAAGAAGGACTCCCAGGTGAAGAGTAAAACATCTGGGGCATCTCTGACAGTTTCTTGTGTTTCAAAATATTACACAGGAATTTTATGGGGGTATGAGGAACTACAGCCCTCATATACAGTGACTCTCCCGGTAGATAACTAAAGTGAACTAATTTAATATTCCATACAGGAAGAACAGTTATAATACATAATAACTTTTAGTTATTGGGCAGATTGTCCCAACAGTTTTAATTGTTCCTTTTCTGTAAACTATCTTGTCCTTATTTTCAAAGACCTGTCCACAAGCTATGAAGGGACACGCAAAATAAATTGTAAATATTCGTTCAAAGAAAAACTTAACTGCTAGTTATTGACTTCTTTAATAGAAACTTAAAGTGTTTGATTGTTGTGTACCATCATTCATTTCTCCCCTAGACACTAGGTACACCATACACCATACACTAGAGCCAGAAGATTGACCGTGTGAGACCTAGGGAGGTAGCGTTAGGTTCTCTGTACATAATTCATCATCATCATCTATAGAGTCAGAGACCTACATTTGCTTGACCTCACACGGTTATAGCAGACACCTTTTCTTTCTTTTTAGGATACCATCATAACCTCACCAGCAAAATCAACTTTGCTACAATAGATATAGGTAACAAATTTAATGATCAATTAGGCTTTAACAGGTATTAAAAGTTGAATAATTCTTTAAAAAAAATGGTCATCATCATCATCATCATCATCATCAGCTGCCATCTCCACAACGAAGGTTGGCTGTAATGGATCTCCAACGTCTTCTGTCTCTTGTCTTGGTGATGCACTCTGATAGGCTCTTCCCTGTCCATCTCTTGATGTTATCTTCCCACTTATAGCGCTCTCTTCCCCTTGCACGTTTGCCTTCACCTCTCCCTTCTATTATGGTATTCTGCAAGGTGTTATGCCTTTTTACGTGGCCAAAGTATTTTAGCTGCCGAACTTTGATCTCCCTCATTAGTTCTCTTTTCATACCTAGATTTTCTAGGACCTCCTTATTTGTTTTCTTCTCTTTCCACGAGATACGCCCCATTCTTCTATATATCCACATTTCAAGAGCCTCAATTCTTTCTTCCAAATGCTTATTCATCGTCCATGTTTCTGCACCATACAGAAATGCAAAATATATATAACACTTTATGATTCTCAGTTTTAATTTGTGAGATAACTGTTTAGATGTCAGTATATGTTTCATGTTGTTAAATGTAGCTTTGGCCATTCCTATTCTCTTCTTGATTTCTGTTTCACATCTGACATCTTCTGTTATTATATGACCAAGATATACGTAGCTCTTGACTTGTTCTAGGATTTTCCCATTTACGCTTATCTTTAATGTGGGTTTATCGCCTGTTTTGCTAATTATCATAGTTTTTGTTTTCTCAATATTAATGTCGAGTCCATATTCTTGACTTATACTGTTCACTTGCTTCACTAGTTCTTGTAACTTATGTCCGCTTTCAGCTAACAACACGGTATCATCTGCATATCTAATGTTGTTTATTGACCTTCCACTGATGTTCAGTCCTGGTATTTTCCTGTATCTGTTTGAAAATTTTTTCGGTGTATAGATTAAATAGGTTGGGGGACAGCACACAACCTTGTCTGACACCTCTTTTTATGTCTATGTATGGTGAATAATTCCTTCCAGATATTACTGTGGCAGTTTGCTCTCAATAAAGGTTACTGAGTGTTCTTATATCTTTTCCATCAATACCTATGTCTTCGAGGCATTCAATTATTTTCTCATGATGGACTCTGTCAAAAGCCTTCTTATAGTCAATGAAGCACATGTACATACTTTTTTGGACCTCTGTATATTTTTCTGCTAATATTCTTAGGCAAAATATTGCCTCTCTTGTTCCACTGTTCAGTCTAAAACCAAACTGTTGTTCTTGGATTTCGCTGTCTACCTTACTTTTTATTCTTTCCTGTATGATTTTGAGCAGTATCTTAATTGCGTGACTCCTCAGGCTGATTGTTCTGAAGTCTGAACATTCTGTTGCATTAGGTTTTTTGGGCAATGTTATAAAAACTGATGTCTTCATGTCGTGTGGTATATATCCTGTATTGTATATATCGTTGCATAGATCTGTGACTGTATCTATGCCAAAGCTCTCCAGGGCTTCTATCATTTCAATTTTTATGTTATCCATGGCTGCTGATTTTCCTTTTTGTATCATATGTATGGCCTTCTCTACTTCTGATCTGAGAATGTTTGGGCCTTCATTAGAATCTGGTGATGGTTTTTTTACCTCTGTTGTCCTCGAATAGTTCTTTTTCTTATTCTGCCCATCTGTTTGATATGTCTTTCTCATCAAGTAATATTACACCATTTTTGTTCTTGATACAGCTTCCTCCTTGTGCAAACCGCGACCTATTTGATAATTTCTTTATTTCCTCATGCATATCTCTTGTCATGTGCTTTGCCTTCAAGTCTTCTATTTCCTTGCATTTTGTTTCTATCCAGCGTTCTTTTGCTTGTCTACACATAGTACGTATGTCATTGTCTATTGTTTTATATTCTGGAGTGGTTTTTGCTTTCTTTCTTTCTGCTATTTTATTCAAGATGTCATCTGTCATCCAAATTTGATTTTTCTTAGGCTCCTTTTTAGGTAAATTTGCATTTGCTGATTGTATGCTTGTTTTTAAGCATTCCCATTTTTTGGTTACTTTTTCTCCTGGGTTTTCTCTTCTATACTGCTCCATGCTTTCTGTCAGTAACTGTTGATATCTATTTTTGACGTCGATTAGATATTTTTGTTTTATATCTGGTTGTTTCAGTGCTGATATTTCTATCTGGGGTTCCTCCTGTCTTCTGTTTCCTGTTCGTTTAAACTTTATATTTACTTTGATAACGACCGGACTGTGATCTGAATTTATGTCGGCGCCAGGTCATCATCATATGGGGATTAATATAATGGGAAGTTTCACTTGGCAGCTTTTATTTGTACACTTAGCTGCTAGGGTTTCTGCTCCCGCTGGTGTTCTGGTTCTTCGCAGATAGGTGACTGGATCGCTCGTGTCCCTGGTCAAGATTAAGAGTTGCAGCACGTTCCAAGTAGAATCAGGGAGTAACAGCAAAGCTTTTCCCGCGTCTATAAGACCCGTCTGATGATGGTGTCTAGCGTCGAATTCAGGCCACTTATACCCTCACGTGTTCCAGAAATAGTACCCTCAACTGGTACCACCAGGTAGTATGGCAAAAGAAGAGAAACAAATACCGGAGTATCGAGTTTCCCAACACATACTTATGTGCCCCCCTCTTTTCATTCCACCATTCCATCTACCTCAAAACTGTTACATTCATTGGGAATTAATATTAATCCCAGTGGGCAAAAAACTATCTTTGCATTTAAAATAAATAGTTTTATATTTAACTTTAGTTGAAAATGTTAACAATATAGTTTGAGTATGTTTACATTTACATCGGTAGAAAAGGTTGTAAACTTTAATTACAGTTAGAGTGAATATGTTTTACATTTACACTGGTTGAAAAGGTTAATAATATAACAAGTATGTACATCTTTTCTTTTAGCTTTCCCGCTCTGCTCCATATTGAACTTGGGACTACCTCTGCTTTTGGTTTTTTATAAGAAGCTCGCAATAAAGCAGTCACCCACCCTGGCAGTGGTGGTGCATGAAACCATCATTCTAGATGCTGAGTTTGCCAGGCTCAAATGACTTGAACATCCACTAGCAATTTTCACATATTAATATTCACATGTCAATATAAACGTATTAGTTTACATGTTAATAATTAAAAATATAGAATTAAAAATGAACAACTTACTCCAATCTTTAGGCTCACAGACTGCTGGCTCAGAGAAATAAAAGCACTAGTAGAGGCCTCTTACGCTTGGTCTGGGGTGTTGTTACTTTAGCAATAAGTTCCCACTTTGACTTCTGTTTCAGTTCCCTCAGATTCCGGTTTTCCTTTTAAAATAGTAGAGGTTTCCAGGGCTGTAAGTCGCCAAGACGCTCAAACAAGGATCTGGTCCTGTGACGAAAAGGGGCGACCTCTATCGATATTAGGTTCTCTCTGACAGTATCGGTACATTTGTGGTACTGATTTTTATTAGGTGCTGTCAATTATCGCACTTTTCTTTCTTTCTTTCTTTCTTTGTCTGCCAAGTAGCAGATATGTGATTTTATCAAATCACCCTGCAGGTGATAACTATCACAGTTGTGACACTCCTTGCAGATATGTCACCGGTTTGTTACCTGGTCATCCCAGACTACGAAGAGCTGAGGTAAGATAGTCTCCGGCGCATTTAGATGGAATCGCTGAAAAGACGACATTACCGTCTGTGTGACACGGGTGGGCAGACAAATGTAATATAATTGCTTCCGGTCCTTGGTTAAAAAGTAATCATGGATTTATTACATTTTAGACAATATGAGTCTACAAATGTTTGTAAGAGTATATACAAGGCATCAGAAGTCCATATATGTTAATACGTGACCTTCGCAGGCACGCACCGTATTTCACGTGGGACTATTTTGAAATATCACAGCTTATTCTGCATGATTTGAAATGATTGAAACTTTCTGCCTACGCCAGAGGAAGAACTAGATTCATAATTCCTAACTGTTATCCGGACCTTTTATTGGAGAACCAGAAAAGACTTATAAAGCACATGAAATCTCTTTCAAATTTTAATAAGGAACAACCGGGACTAAGAAAGTGAAGAAACACGGAGTCAGAAGGGGCAATCTATGTTAAAATTAAAATAAATCCCAGACACGTGTTGTAAGAGAACAATTCGTCTCTTTTATTCATCTGTGCAACAAGTCTGTAGCCAGGATTGGCTTATTGGTGGTACCAGCAGAACGCACTATTTCTGGAAGAAGACGGGATCAGTGGCCTACGCTTTAAGACACAGGACACACTGTGTAGACTTTCCTTGAATATTCTGGGAGACGAGCTACACCCGACAACTTTGACCAGAGACGAGTGATCAGTGTGAAAAGACAGAATCGTCATTGGCAGTTAAGTTCAAATATATGCTGCCATCTGAACTTTCTTACCCTTTTTGCAATCCCCAAATACGAGGTTGATAGCCTTTCTTTATCCATAACTATTCAAATTATTTTCAAACTGTTAAAACTAAAGTGATTATTAAATTTTGTTATTTGTAATGTTAAAATATTAACTTCGATTTGGTCATTTTAAAGTTACTGCATGTTTGTCTGTCAATTACTACACACATTCTAAACAGAGCTATACTTGAATTAGAGAATTCCACTGAATAAAATCAAGGGTGGGTGTTTAACGAGCTGATAAATAAGTGCTTAAATTCTTCACAAAAGGGTCGGCAGGTTACATAATTAACGTGCTTAGCGACAGCCAGCATTGTTTTCGCTTACCTGAAATTCTTGTGAAGACTCCCATTTGATAGAAGCTTTACTGCTCTTCTATCTACATTTCTGCCAAGAGTAGTCTTGTGTACAAATAGACCTCATTGAAGCCTATATTAGATACTCTTGAGTTTGGTCACTGTTTGACCACTACTGCACAGCAAGGGAGGCAATACCGTCAGAGGTCCGATAAATGAAAGCTGATTTTAGTCTTAATTCTGGCAATATCTGGTTGTCTTCTTGGAGCGAGGTAGATTTTCAAAGTGTTCTTCAATGGGTAAAGTGTCAGGTTATATTGCACTTGTTGTAACCAAGTAAATTTAGGCAGGGTCCAATCAGGAATTTGGTTGTTCCTCTATTTCAAACCCCCGCCAATCGTTTAAAAAATTGCGTGTTTTGTTGAGTAATTCAAATTATTTCCACATGGAAATTTCTGCACGTTACTGCAAAGGTCATCTCTCCCAAATATGGAAAGAAAACATCCGATCCTTTCTCGGCAATGTTTTCTCAAATACAACAGCTTACATTCATCTAAAGTAATGTCTTTGTAACAAGGTGTACATGAAATGATTATGTCATTCGTTTCCGCCGACAGGTCGATAGTTTATCGCGAGGCACTCCAATGTAAACATGACACGCGGTCACCATACGAAAATTGACCGGGCCCATCTTGGTTTTACCTGCGTCTTAATCTTAGCAATGCCGAGAAGCGCAAAGCAAACATGATCAATTATCTTTGAAGGGAGTGTAAAATTGACAAGAAAATAGATAATATCTGCTTGATAGCAGAGAAAGAGAAGGGCTGACCACGGAAGTGGCACCTAATCAGTTCTCAAAAAAAAAAAATGTAACTAAATACTGCCGGATAGGAAAACAGATCGACCCAATACTTTTGTGACAGTAGGTTTTCAAAGTTTTAAATTTTGCCAGGGCAGCGGCCACATGGCCTACTCTTTACTATTTCCAACTGCCGAAATTTTTTAACCTGTGCAACTTAACCTCCTATTCTGCACCCTTTTCCAAGAAGGTTAGGCATCAAATTTCACTACCCAGGAGATCAGGAGAGAGTATGGCATCATTAGGAACCACTTTAGAATTAGAGGCAGATGCCATACCTCTTAGTCACTCTGACCCTCATATTACTGACATAATAATGATTTTGGAGAAGAGCG
This sequence comes from Oreohelix idahoensis, assembly GCA_024509875.1. Lineage (NCBI taxonomy): Eukaryota > Metazoa > Mollusca > Gastropoda > Stylommatophora > Oreohelicidae > Oreohelix > Oreohelix idahoensis. Next base: position 120,171 of record JAMPIV010004216.1, on the reverse strand, counting down.
TAAACTACGGCAGGTTAAGGAAGGTTTCGCCACACATACTCACTCATAATACAAATGGGGACAATTCAAGAAATTATTTCCAAAATCAAACATTCGACATTGTTAATAATTGGGAAAAAATGCGCATTCTTTCATTTGTTTAGAAACGATTGCACGTTTGGTGGAAAGCTTTGTTAAGGGAACATGACGTTACCGATAAGGGAATTTTATGACGTGATATTTTATATATTTTGGAGATATTTTATGACATGAATTATTGATAAATCTTGGATACGTATTATAACGAGAATTAGTTATAAATCTTGGCGGCATTTTATGACATTATCAATCAATCAGCACCCTTTAGCACCCCACAGAACATATGCATTCAACAAACATATTTCACGTCTTCCTGTCACGTGCCATCAGCTAAAGCTTTTTCAACGTTTTTCTCATCATTTTCATTTCTGTATCCAGTTCTCTTCTCCATGTGATGTCAACTTTACCGTCTTCGCTTGTTCATTCAAAGTTTGAACATTTCAGTTGCCAAATCTTGAGATTCTCCAAAAAAAAAAAAAAAAAAAACAACGTTAGTCAGTAGCACAGACTCCTTTCGGCTTTCTCTGTGTTGTGTCATTCAACTCCCTGCCAAAGGACTTTCTCCAGTCTAGGTTGGCTGAGTTTTATTTTCCTTAGTGGACATGGCCATGTGTGTTAAAGTGTTTGTGGTTTAACTTTTATCTACAGGATGGGGAAAACCTTTGTAAGATGATCGTTGGTAATATTTGATGATGTGACACTTGATAAAACTTAGAAATATTTTGTGGTGTAGTGCTTTCTAAATTTTTGAGATATTTTCTGACGTTTGGATTGTTGTTTTTCTTGTCGATATACCCTAGCTAATGAGCATGTCTTCTTTTGGCAGCCCAGTGACATCTTTTAGAAAAGTGCAGGTTTTCTGCAGTTAATCCAAGGTTCCAAATAGTGAGTTTGCGATTGTCGGATGCATCTGTAGTAGGTTTTGTTCCTGGTGTTTGTGAGTAGTGGGCACTCCATGAGATGGCGGCTGGTTGTTTCACAAGTGTGAGAACGGTGACTACACATGACCAGGTGCTGATGGTTAATACGGTTTAAATGGCTATTGACTCTGACGTGTCTTGTGCGACACTGGAAGATGAGACTTTGATTTTTACTGTTGAGTCTATTGATGTTGTCGTTGTCTTTTGGGTGAGTCATTTCATCAAATACATTTCGATTCGACCAGTCGGCCCGTTTGTCCATCTATTCAGCCAGATTTTCCTTGCGTTGTTTCTGAGAATCTATTTGACTGTTCTCATGCTGCAGGGTCTGCCTTTTTGTTGTTTAGCGGCTACTGTTTTAGCATGTCTATCAACCGTCTCATTTACTGGTAGATCAGTGTGTCCACGGATTCACTGTAGGGCTACTGTCAAAGTGAAGGTAAATGTATGTCATCAACCAGTGTTGCCACAGCTGGGTATTTTTTTTTACTAGATCTGGGTTTTTTGGCTTCCGTCTAGGTATATGGGTATTTTTTTTTCTTCCAAATCTGCATTAATCTGGGTATATTTGACAATTGGTATTTACAATGTATGTATATTATGTGCACTGAGCATTATACATTATATTTATATTATAATTAAATGTAAAAAATTATGTGCTATATATTTTTTATTCCACTTAAATTTAATTCTTGTTTTTAACCACATCAATGACGTTTTTCGACTCGTTTACATCAGCTACCAATTTCCTGTTATTCTGTTAATAGCTACAATACTCAGTCATTTTTGCGATGTGTTTTAAAGTATTCTTTTTAAATTTGAAAGATCTTGGACATCTGTTGGATGCGGATCCACCCGCATTCTTGCAGGGACTGCAACAAGTAACAGATGCTAATAACCAGAAGAAATTTGATGTTTGGCTGACCACATGTGTACGCTTATGGCACTACCTCACTCCTCAGCATGCGTCGAAAGAGTATTTTCGAAGGTTAACGTAGTTAAAACTAAACAAACCAACAAGCTTTTGTGTGACACAGTTTCCAATTTAATACTAGCCAAGCAAGCAGTTGCCAAGATGGAGTTTGTCATATGTTTAATCCTAGTAAAAGCGTGGTTGAAGATGTGCGTGAAGGACGTTGTCGGCAGAGATATGCAAAGATTTTGGAACTCCACAATCAAGATTCCACGTTGTCAATTCATGCATATGATCTTGACGAAGGAGAAGTTGTCGACATGGATGCCGAGTCGCTGACAAGTGACAGTTTTCAACAGTAACAAGTTACAATAAACATTTTATATTTGATTTGAGGAACATTTTGTTAATGTAACTACTGTAAGTGTTACTGTTAAAATATCTCATTTTCAAGAGTTCATATATTGAGGTGTTAATAAAATCATTTTTATACAATTGTGAATTTTTGGCAATAAAAAATAAAATAAAAAATGAAGAAATAAGTAAAAATTGGTAGCACACAGCTTATTTGTGCTAAAGTTGCACTAAAAGAGTGTGTAAGCATCGTCTATCCCGTGTATTTGAGGCATAAAATAATCTCGGTATTTCTGGTTTGTTTTAAAGAAGAATATCTGGGTTTATCTCTAGAACTTGAGTGGCAACCTTGTCAAAACAATACAAATACACAACACTACCACTGCACGTCTGTACTTCACGCAGGACAGAAACCATAAGACTCGTACACACTAAGGGCTTAACGAACAGTGGGTGACATACAATAAACGAACATGCAACTAGCAATTATCCCTTTATTCATATAACAATAACTTGGCCAAACGTTGCCAGAGTGAGATACAGAATATACATGCTACCACTGTAAATCATAGATCAGTTATACATTATGAAAAAACCTCGAATGTGACCACCACTTACCATAGTGGGTAACGAGGCGGGCTACAGTACCACATAATTATGAATTAACTGAGATACTCACTATGGAAGAATCAACTTAAAGCTTACACCACTGTCAAGATATGAGAAGTAAATACACATACACGGTAACACAATGTACCGGCTTCAGGACACGTCTGCACCGGACTGCAATTATAGCCCCATGGCTTTTTTCCCAGCACGAATTCCAGCGGGTCACGTGACATCACCTGACCGGTCGTTTAAGCCGAAACTCCGGCCCATCGAGTTCCGTTCACGGCCTAGGAGAAACCGCTTGGCTTCCGACCAAGCATACAAGTCAAAGGGCGGTAAAACATGCCGTGACACACTGATGGAGTGGGCTGTGATCAAGTTGTGATCTGTAAGGAAGATGTCTTTGCATATTATTTTATGACGAGATACTTGCTAAATCTTGGAGTGGCGCAGGTTTTGCTGTATCTTGAAGATATTTTGTAATATGATACATGCTAGGTCGAAGAACTATTTTGTGACATTAAACGTAATGAATTTTGAGACAATTTACTATGTGATACTTATTAAATCTTTGCTGACATTTTCTGACACTATATATGCAAAATCATGGTGACATTTTACGAAATTATCCTAGCTAAATATTGTAGACATTTTATGAAATGTTACATTGAAAATCGTGCACACACATTGTGACATTACACATGCACAAATTACGGAGATATGTTTTAACATGATATGTTCTAGATCGTGCAATCATTGGAGAGAAGTTCTGAGCACACTTGATATATCAAATTAACTTGAGTAAAATTGTGGATTTTGCTATTGTGTTGACTTGGGTGTGGCTTTCAGCATCGAGAACATTTCCTGATGGTTACATCGGGATACTCAGACTAGTTGTTCATATATTCAGACTAGTTGTTCATATACTCAGACTAGTTGTTCATATACTCAGACTAGTTGTTCATACAAGTCAGACTAACAGTTCACATACTCAGACTAGTTGTACAAAAGCTCAGACTAGTTTTTCATAAATTCAGACTAGTTGTTCATAAACACAGACTAGTTGTTCATAAACTCAGACTAGTTGTTCATAAACTCAGACTAGTAGTTCACATACTCAGACTAATTGTTCATAAACTCAGACTAGTTGTTCATAAACTCAGACTAGTTGTTCATAAACTCAGACTAGTTAATGATAAACTCAGACTAGTTGTTCATAAACTCAGACCAGTTGTTCATTAACTCAGACTAGTTGTTCATAAACTCAGACTAGTTGTTCATAAACTCAGACTAGTTGTTCATAAACTCAGAATAGCAGTTCACATAATCAGACTAGTTGTTCACATGTTCAGATTAGTTGTCCATTCCCTCAGACTAGTTCTTTATAAACTCAGGCTAGTTGTTCATATACTCAGACCAGTAGTTCACATACTCAGACTAGTTGTTCAAAAACCTACACTAGTTGTTCATAAACTCAGACCAGTTGTTCATAAACTCAGACTAGTTGTTCGTAAACTCAGACTAGTTGTTCATAAACTCAGACTAGTTAATCATAAACTCAGACTAGTTGTTCATTAACTGAGACCAGTTGTTAATTAACTCAGACTAGTTGTTCCTAAACTCAGACTAGTAGTTCACATACTCAGACTAGTTGTTCATAAGCTCAGACTAGTTGTTCATAAACTCCGACTAGTTGTTCATAAACTCAGACTAGTTAATGATAAACTCAGACTAGTTGTTCATAAACTCAGACCAGTTGTTCATTAACTCAGACTAGTTGTTCATAAACTCAGACTAGTTGTTCATAAACTCAGAATAGTAGTTCACATACTCAGACTAGTTGTTCGCATGTTCACACTAGTTGTCCATACACTCAAACTTGTTCTTCATAAACTCAGGCTAGTTGTTCATATACTCAGACCAGTAGTTCACATACTCAGACTAGTTGTTCAAAAACTTAGACTAGTTGGTCATAAACTCAGACTAGTTGTTCATATACTCAGACTAGTAGTTCACATACTCAGACTAGTTGTTCACATGCTCAGACTAGCTGTTCATAAACTCAGGCTAGTTGTTCATAAACTCAGACTAGTTGTTCATAAACTCAGACTCGTTGTTCATAAAATCAGACTAGTTGTTCACATACTCAGATTAATTGTTCATAAACTCAGACTAGTTGTTCATATACTCAGACTAGTTGTTCATAAACTCAGACTAGTTGTTCATATACTCAAACTGGTAATTCACATACTCAGACTAGTTGCTCACATGCTCAGACTAGTTGTTCATAAACTCAGACTAGTTGTTCATAAACTCAGACTAGTTGTTCATATACTCAGACTAGTTGTTCATAAACTCAGACTAGTTGTTCATAAACTCAGAATAGTTGTTCATAAACTCAGACTAGTTGTTCATAAACTCAGACTAGTTGTTCATAAACTCAGACAAGTTGTTCACATACTCAGACTAGTTGTTCATAAACTCAGACTAGTTGATCATAAACTCAGACTAGTTGTTCATAAACTCAGACTAGTTGTTCATAAACTCAGACTAGTTGTTCATAAACTCAGACTAGTAGTTCATTTATATAAAGTTAGTTGCTTATCCTTTACAGGGCGTGGCAATCAAACCCAGCTTTTATTGGCTGTTTGTGATTTTTTCTAGTCAATTTTTACGTTCAGTAGTTTGCCATTGCTTTCTGAACGGTACGGCGCTTATACCAATTGTTTAAAAATCCACACAAAAGCAATCTGCTAAAAAGCGTTCCTAAATCATTAACACGACTTGTATTGCTTATCATCATTTTTCTTTTCGCTATCTATGGAACATGGCGCCAAAACTGCAGCGAGCTCCCTTGCAGGAAGCCTGCCCAAAATATTCATTAACACGACTTGTTATTTGCTTATATCTCTATGGAACATGGCGCCAAAACCTGCAGCGAGCTCCCTTGCATGCCCTAAGGCAGCAGTGGTGGCCATTGTTCTAGCCCTATGGACAACATCATCATGTTTGTTGCCTTTTACGACATGCCCTAAGGACCCTTGTTCTTTCATTGTCTCCTCAGAGACCACTGGTAACTCATCATCATCTCAACCCGTAACCCGTCATGGGTCGTCACTGGTAACTAACTACAAGAAGCTTTTACTGCTTGAACTTCGTCTAAATGAGGCTTGTATTTAATTGTACTTCTGTTTGATCACGTTTCGTAAAGTCATTACTCCCGCCATCTGCCACGTAGGATTAGAGAAACGGATGTCCACTTTTGGGACATTTTCATGTCTGATTTTTTGTTTGTTTTGGGATAGATTATAACGTTATGACAGCTTTGTTTAAACACGGCAGGTGTATGTTGTCTATTTTTATTTTCGTGTGCTAAATATAATTCTCAAGAGTGTTATACATAGACTATCTCTTGTTTCGTATTCTTGCTTTTTTTTTGCACCTCACTGGTGGGCTGGATGCATATGTTTGATACTCACCACGGACAGGCTGTGGTCTACAAGTGGAAAGCAGTGTTCCGTGTAGGAGTACATAGTGATAGAGGTACGAACGAACGAACTTTATTTTCGAAGGGTAAAGAATTGGGCGCGCAGGCCCGTCTAACATTCTGCCCTTCCACTCTCATTAATCTCGCATACTATATCCTTTCATTCCCACATGATGCTTTAAGCATTAATTTAAAGGCATGCAACATTATCAAGTTACCATAACAACATTCATTTACAGTATGCAATCATAATAAAAAATGAGCAGGTTTTTTTTTTTGAAACAAACAAGCTAGTAATTGGGGGAAAAAAGTAATAATAAAATAAAATAAATAAAACAATAAATAAAAATAAATAAATTATGTATACCGACACTCACTCGGCCTACAATTAATCTGTATTTTTGAATGTGTCATCAATCATCAATACAAAAATTACATAAACACATTCTCGCTTATGTCCAGACATTCTTGGTGGAAAATGAAATAATAATAATAACACTTTCTTACGCACTTCTGTGGCAGGAAAAGTCTTTGAACAGTAAAAAAAAAAAACATTCACATTTCTAAAGTACAGTGGTATGCGAGTACATTCTCACGACTCACATTTCTAAAGTACAGTACTATATGGGTACATTCTCACATACATTACATTATATAATAATATTTTAAAGTGAATATAATAATAATATTACATGGATATAAAACAAATTATTCACAAAAAACGAGCGGAAGAGAAAAAGAAATGTTGACCTATAGATGAGATGTTGACAGGCAAATGCTGTTTCTATGGGGGTAGATAATCAGTGTTGAGGAAGTGTTTGAAAAGTGCTTTGTTAAAAGAATATTGTGTAGGTAGGGTTTTTAGGTGGTGTGGAAGGCTGTTCCATAAGTAGGCACCAGAGTAGCTAGACTCTTTTTGAACAGGTCGATCCTAGGTTTGGGCAGACGTAACTGATGTAATTGTTGTCCCTCTCTTCTACTGGTTTGAAACACTGATCGTAGGTACGACGGGGCATTGTTAGATAGAATTGCGTGAGTCAGCTTGGCTTTGTTGTTTAGAAGACGTTTTTTTAGCGACAGTATTTTGGGTGTTTTTCCTGTCCTTGTGTGTGGTGTCGTGCGATTATCGGTGATCAGACGTACTGCTCTCTTTTGCAGGGAGTGCAGTCTCTTCGAGGTGGAAGCAGGGCAACAATCCCATAGTGTAGAGGAGTAATCTAGATGTGGCTGTATATGTGAGGTGTAGAATAATAGTCTAGTGTCTGCGTCTAAGAAGTGTTTTATTTTGGCTAGCTGGTACGTCTTTTGAGCTAAGTGTTTGGTTAAATTCCGTACATGGGAGTTCCACTTTAAGTGCTGGTCAATCGTGATCCCTAGAACTTTGTGTTCTGTTACATGTTCAATTTGTATTGATTCCGCGTGTAGCTGTAGCGATCTTTTGGTGCAGTTTATGAGTTTCTGTCTGGTGGTAATCAACATAGATTTCGTTTTTGCTGTATTTACTCACAGACGATTCATATTACTCCATTTTGTTAGATTGTCTACATCGCTTTGAAGAGTCATTTCAAGTGCCACGCAGTCATTGTCACTAGTGTAAATAGTACAATCATCTGCAAAGAGGTCACAAGTTGAATATTTTAGATGTAGTGACAGGTCGTTGATGAACATTGCGAGGAGTAGGGGCCCAAGAATAGAGCCCTGCGGTACTCCTATAACTATCTTCGAGAAATCTGATGTCGAGTTGTTGTGAAGCACTAACTGTTGTCGATCTGCCAGGAATGATTTGATGATGTTTAGTGGATTAGGGCCTATTCTGAGGGTTTCCAACTTTTGAACCAAGATAGTGTGGTCAATCATGTCAAATGCTTTTTTGAAGTCAACAAAAACAGCACCACCTAATTTTCCATCATTTACCTTTCGACAGCCAGTTGTCTGCCATTTTGGTGAGAGCTGTGAGACAGGAATGTTTGGATCTGAAACCTGACTGGCTATCAATGAGCAGTTTGTTTGTTGTTAAGTGTTGAAATGTGGTGTTGTAGATGTGTTTCTCTACTTGTTTTGAAAGAGATGATAGAAGGGATATTGGTCTGTAGCTGTTGGGATTGCTATGTGAGCCAGATGTATAGAGGGGATACACTTTGGCAAATTTAAATGCTGTGGGGAAGTAGTTGTGTGCAATACATTGGTTGTACGAACGAACGAACGAACTTTATTTTCGAAGGGTAAAGAATTGGGCGCGCAGGCCCGTCTAACATTCTGCCCTTCCACTCTCATTAATCTTGCATACTATATCCTTTCATTCCCACATGATGCTTTAAGCATTAATTTAAAGGCATGCAACATTATAAAGTTACCATAACAGCATTCACATAGGTTAAGGAGTCGCAAATGATGGGCGCAGCGTAACGTAGAATCTTATTGCTGATACCATCAAGCCCAGATGAATTGTTGTTTTTTAATGCCAAGATATATTTGAGAACTTCATGTACTGTTAGAAAAGGAATATGTCTTAGATCTGTTATGGTGTGTTCAGTGTTCAAGAAGGCTGTCAATTTACTAATATCGCAGTCCATTGGCTTTAGTGTCGACTTGAGAAGGCTAATTTCTGTTTTGAAGTGGTTGCTAAAATGAGTTGCCGTGAGGGAGCAGCTTTTTGGTAAAGAGTTTAGTGACTTTGATTTGTGTGTTAGTGTTCTAATGGCTGACCAGACTTCTTTACTGTTTGCTTTGTCTTGAATCATCTTTCTGAGGTAGACAAAATAAGCTAGTTATGTCTATGCTAGGCTTCACCTCTTTGGATTAAACCTGTGATATTTGATGAATATCTCCACATAATGACGGCCAGTGACCTTTTGCTTACAAAGAAGCCTTTTTAAGGAATCACTTTTTTACAGTATTTCTGTTCATATTTCACACCAAGACAGTTGTACTTTTCCTGCAGGATGCAAACTTTTAAACACTCAGTCCAAATTAGACATGCTGTAATGGGCTGTCGTGATGTGGCGCAGACACCTTTTAAAATGTTTCAGCAGGGAAGCTAATTATTTCCCATACATCGCGGATGCTTGCATGTCTGTGCTGATGTATCTACAGCATCAGATTATACTATTGTTATGTAAGTTCTGTCCGTCTGTCTTATTTTATAACTTTTTAAGGGACGTGTTCTGACTTAGCTAACAAGTAATTTTCGTTTTTCCCCTCCTTTTTCTCCTTATGTATCCTTCCTCACGCTGTTCTCATTTGCCATAAACATCTGTATTTTCCTGTTGTTTATTCATCCCTCTAGTTCTCCTTCGTCAGTTCTTTCAAAAACACTAGGAACAAATACTCTTTGTAGAGAACTATGTAGACGAATTCTGGTGCGCAAAACGGAACTTGCAGTTTTTTTGCACCGAAATGCATTGACAATACAGTATATACATGGCCGTGAACATATGAGGTGCGTTGTTTACATCGGAGACAGAATACAATGAGATCTTGAGTTTAGTGCAAGGTGGACATATGTGCTTTTAAGCTGTCAAAATATTCATTATGAAAGATGTTTCGGAATCCTGGAATGAAATGAAAGCAATCTATAATTTATAATATTCTGTGGAAATGGAACGTGTAGCTTGTGAGAAAATGAATTGTCGACTGCCCTTTGCACATATTTGAAGTATATGATCACATGTACAAAGACTGCATATTGTCACGTGATGTCCTTATAATGATGCCAAGCAGTGTCAAAGGCCATGATGTATAAAAGTGCTACCGCTAATTGTATGGATCGTCAAAATAAACTCAGTTTATAGATGTTGTTGTTGTTGTCACAGTTGGCGGAATTTTGGTGCTCACAGTTTGTTGAAAGCTGATGTTAGTGATCGTAACTAACACCTAGAACGAGTTACTGTGCTCACAGTTTGTTGAAAGCTGATGTTAGTGATCGTAACTAACACCTAGAACGAGTTACTGTGCTCACAGTTTGTTGAAAGCTGATGTTAGTGATCGTAACTAACACCTAGAACGAGTTACTGTAACGCCCTGAGTTTCGTTGCATACTTTTCTTTATATTCTTTCCTGCGGCATTCCGATTGTCATCAACATGAACTCCATTGGCAAAACAGCAACACAAAATTTTTTTGTATTTTAATTTTTTTAAATATTACAGCGGAAATGATTCTGTTATCTCTCGCGTATTTACTTGTTTTTGCAATCGTAATTTATTTAATTTTTTTTTACTGTTGTTTGTTTTGTGTAATGAGCTATTACATGGCTTACCACCTCAGCTACATTACGAATATGTGCACACAATGTTTGTGATATTATGTTTATTATCTGTGCCTTTCTTTGACCTCTGTCCATCACTGATCAGCTGCCATTTGCTAAACAGGCCGAGAATGAATTACTTGTTCTTTAAATCACATTAGCATCCAATCCATGTTTATGTTAATTTTCATGGATGTTGTCGTGTTATAAAAATCAACATATAATTGTCCATAGACGATACCCCTACACCTCGTCTCTCCTGTTCGGCTATTAGTAAAAAAAAAATTGAGCAATTTCTCTCGCATCACTAGTTCTTGAAAGCATTCTGGGGGTTAGATATTGGAAATTAGTGACACAAAATGATGCGACACCGGATCGCCTGGTGCCTTCCTTATAAATCATTTTTGTATTGCCCTTAGCCATCGCTGTCAGTGGTCTCGAAGCGTGATTTATTACAGCAGTCTACAAAATTGGCACTTGTGGTAGTAGTTCGTGTACCAAATAACGACTGCTCCAAACACACAAACAAGTTTGATGCGATCGAATTCACGAGCGTGCTTCTCTTTGCTTGTAAGCGATTTAAGCAAGCCATGGTTACATTTGAAAATAAAATCGCCTGGTTTTAAGCAGAGCTTGTAATTTTAAACAGGAGATAACGAGACAACAGCAGGAAAATTGTTGCAGCGCCGATGATTTGTAAGAGAAAAGTTAAAACTATGTTTATCGCACACACACTATTGCCCCGTGTAGTGCCCGGGGGTCTCTGATGAGACAAATAAAGAATGGGACCACAGCTGCTCCATCATGTCATAGCAGGTGACTAATACGAGGTTAAACACGAGGCTGGCATTCTCATCGTGTAAAAGAAATTGTTAAATAAACCAGTGCAGCAAGAGGATATGAATGCTTTAATGCAGGCTTCCTGCAAGGGGACCAGCTGTAGTTGTAGCTTCATGCTTCATAAGGAGCCACAAGGAAAATGAATAAATACACATTGTTGTTATAGATCTAACAGCGCTTGAACTCTCGTCATGCGGCCCAACGTATACAAGAAACGAAAATAGCCTGCACAATTGAGTCTGAAATTTTCCCCACGTTTTCAGACAGTCATTAACTGAGCCTTAGAAAGATGATCAATAAAGACAGTAGTAGAATCCGTATAATACAGAATGCTGTGCCTGTAGTTATGAGATTTGAGAGAAAACAAGAAAGAATAAGGAGAGAAAGTATGTTCGAGTTGTTTGTGAAATTCGAACGTAGATTTTGCGAGTAAGGGTTAAGTGCATGATGCGTAATTCATCTTGTGATGTTGTCAGGTAGTAAAGTCATGTGGGTTGTAGAGGCGCAAAGCTAGAAGACATGGGACGAGAAAGACGGGTGTATACAATGCTCCTGTACCGATGTTCGCAGCAAGTTGCTGATTCGCGAAAAGTTTGATAGTCTGTGCATGACAGTACTCGCTTCGTGTGTTCGAGAGAGAATCCGTTTTCAAATATACTTGTGCCAGTTGAACACATTTGTCATTGTTAACTAAAAGCTTAATGCCTTGCGGTAGCGCAGTAGTTAGGGCACTGGTTTCCCAGCTCGGTGGTCCATGGTTAGATACCCAGTTAAGGTGGGATTTTTTAGACCGCAAACAGCTCCGGGGTCGACCCAACCTCATGAATTGGGTACCAGAGCAACTCTGGGAAGGTTGATTCGGCCGGAGTGATGCTGACCATATCACCCCTAGTGTGCCGATAGTCAAGAAAATATGGGCCTAACACCATATTCCCAACATGCCTCAACGGGCCTGTAGCGGGATCATTTACCTTATTGTTTTTCCATTAATCAATGTGTGGTGACAATGTTATATTTACTTCATCAAGCTGTGCAGATTGAGGAAGATCATACCTTGCGTAAAAATCTACACCGGCTAAGCTTTTGACCTCTTTTTCAAGCAATACCTAGTTTACTCAGACTGTACTTTAAAAATTGCCTACACAAAGAAATTGTAAATAAGGGAATCAAAATGCTGTGCCATATGAGTGTGACGATATTCAAAATACAATATCTAAATTAGAATATAACATTAAAGTGCATAAAGTCTAAAATAGGATAGAACTAAAAATTTGGGAGAGATTAGCGTCTTCACCCACGCCAGCGCATTAGTTTGATAACGCCTTATGACCGAAATAAATGTACCCAATGCTTCTAAGTAACCTTGAAATAAATGTAATACTTTTCCAAGTTCAAACAAATATTTGCCTAGGAGACAGAAATATATAGGAAAACGGGGGAAGAGAAGGATAGATGGCCCAATGCTAATTCGTTTCGCGTTGATTTCAAACTAAAAGCCAACCGCAACGCAGTGGCAAGACTTGCCTAGGGCGATTTTCACAATACGAGGAAAAAGAAAAAATATGTAATTCTGAACCAAGGTACCTAGGGCCATAAATGTTATATATTCGTGTGCCTTGGGACTTTCTGCGCAAGAATATGTTATCAATTACACAAATAGTCCACTAAATGACCAAATTATAGCCATAATACTATAGAGGATCCGACAGACTGTCAGGACAAGTCATGCCTGCTTATTTTTTTTAAATGGCATATTTTGAAAACAACTTTGGGGAAAGAAAGTACGGGGAATTGGATTGGATAGTATTTAAAGCAAGGCGAAATATTATTGGTTGACCTAAAAATACAAATCTAGTTGGTAGTAGTAACGCATAGTGGTTTGAGATTTTTTTTTTAAAGTTCATTCAAAAATAAGAGATGCTTGGTCCCATTGGCCAAAGCCTATTACATTATAGGAAAAGTAGGCTGCTCGCTGCCATTTTTTCAAAATATTCTGAGGAGCAAGCAGCGATGAGCAGACTTGTGCTTTTTTATTAATACTAATAACATATAGCAGTCTGAACAGGGGCAGTGCTGAAAGTGTGCCAAATTCTATTGCCTATTCATCGTTACTTGTTTATATTTCCTTGATATGTGGTAAGATTGGTTTTATTCACTTTTTAATTAAACAAGGGTTGATAGTAAGAAAAGGCCATGTAAGAAGATTGTAATTAAATGGTTCCATGGCGGACTTAGGCATGGCCTAGATGTTGATCCATCATATAATGGACTATCCAAGAAGTTTAGAACTACAGGACTATATATATGATGGTCATACAGGAACATTACACCTATCTTATTGCATGGAAAAGATTACTGCTGGAATGACAGAGGCGTAGCAGCCATTAGGGAAAAGAAAAGAAAACTGGTACAATTTGTTCTATCAAACTAGAGTGGAGAAGCTAGGTTTGTCAGAGAGAGCTGACCAAGTTCTTTATGTTGAATGTATTATTATATGTAACTTCGGAGGAATTAGTTTGATATTAAGACAGAAACATAACTTGCGTTTACAGGGGTTTCTGCTGGCACTTGTCTGGTGCTGGTACTTGCTGATTGAGAAATTCTGCACGATTTCTAAGAGTCTCTGGTACCTGCTTATAGTAAAGAAGTTCAAGACCAGAGGAGACTGAGGTGTTTGGCCAAACCAACTACAACTGCTGTGATTCCAGGATCCAGATAAGTCTTAGTATCTGGCCTGGGACAACTTATCAGTGACTAAAGAAAATCTCCTGTGTATACATAAACATTCCTCCCAAAGAATAAAATAAACAATCCTTGTGAAACAAAAGAACTTTGGGATGATGACAATCCCTAACCTGCCTCCAAGTACCAGTTAGTTAAAATAGAGTAATTAACATCAAATTGAAAATTTGTAACAATGTACTATGGACATATTGTCTTTTGTATGTAAATATATATATATATATATATATATATATATATATATATATATATATATATATATATATATATATATATATATATATATATATATATATATATATATATATATATATATATATATATATATATAAATTTATTCTCATTTGAGAGGTAGTCCTGACCAAAACAACTTTAGGCTCAGGACCAATAAAGATTAACAAAAGAAATTCTAAATATAAAATTTAACAACTAGAGTTAGTTGAGTTTATCATAGTACTTAGTATATGTATGTGTATGTTTTTGTATTGAGGTTCTTTAACATCACTCTTACATTACCCTAGACACTAAATATAGCTCTCAATCATACTAGGCCAAAATATAACTTGAAGTGAGATCGTAGGTGGTATCAGCAAGGTGCTCTGAAACACAGCTATCAATTGTCTACATCAGAGACCTTCACAGATTGACCTCACTCAAGTACAACTTTACCATACACCAACCTTCTTAACATCAAAACCCACCACAATGAGTACAGCATGCTTTATCGTAATTATCATCAAATTATCATCAAATTCCATCTCAGCTTCGAAAGTCGACTGAAATGGATGTCCGGCGTCTTCTGTCTTTTGCCTCGAAAGTACATTTTCCTACGCTCTTTCGCTTCAACCTGTTGATGTCATCTTCCCACTATTAACTTTGACATAATACTCATTCAACAAAGCCCTTTTGAAACACTTCAACAACACTCTGACTATCGACCCCGTTAAAGCATCCTTTGCCCATCTCATCTATATGTCAACGTTTCTTTTCCTCTCCCTCTCGTTCCACGTTCAAGTTATTTTTCTATGTGAATAGTTGTTATATAGCTGTGTAGTATTATTATACGATGTTATGTGTGTGAGAATGTACCTGTATACCACTGAGTGTGCTTCGACTTATTGTCTGAGATACGGTATAGATGTTTTGGATTTATTTTTATTTTATTTTATGTTATTTATTTATTTGTTGTTTTGCTTTTGTTGCAGTACTTTCTTTTTTTATTTTAACATATTTAATTTTTATTGTGACTGGGTACTGTAAATGTATGCTGTTATACTACCTTGATAATGCATTTAAATTAATGATTAAAGTACATGTGGGAATGGAAGGATACAGTATGCAAGATGTGAGAGAGAGAAAGAGAGGAAGGGCAGAATGTTAGACGGGGCTGCGCGCCCAATTCTTAGCCCTTTGAAAATAAAGTTATGTGAGAGAGTCGAAGTGCAGAATTTTAGACAGGACTGCGAGCCCAATTCTTAGCCCTTTGAAATAAAGTTCTGTGAGAGATTCGAAGTGCAGAACTTTAGACAGACCTGCGCGCCCAATTCTTAGCCCTTTGAAAATAAAGCGCTTTCGTTCGTTACTCTTGCTCGTATGCCCTCGACTTTTTCTTGTATTAGAGAAAATGACAGAGACGAGGTGAATAGAAGAGTATTTTCATTGAACTTTCCACCCAAAGAGAACTAGGAACATTTACTGGTTTAGTAAATCATTGATAGACATATTTACTTCTTTATTTATTCATTCATTCCATCATTGGAATGGAACAAAACTGAGCAACAAGAACAGCTGGTGTTTGCGTGACACCTGAAACATTTGTAAAGAACTGAGAATGAACGACTATGGGTGGAGTAGAAAATAACAAGACTAAGCTCACAATCAATATTAGCCCCCGGTTAAGTATATGAATATATAGTCAGCCGATTACTAGATTAGTCTCTGATTACAGAAAATGATGAGAAACATGGCGTTAGGTGATTTTGTTTGTGTCCCTGGCGTAAGAATACTGTCCTTCATAAGAAAACAGATATCTATCTATCTATCTATCTATCTATCTATCTATCTATCTATCTATCTATCTATCTATCTATCTATCTATCTATCTATCTATCTATCTATCTATCTATCTATCTATCTATCTATCTATCTATCTATCTATCTATCTATCTATCTGTCTGTCTGTCTGTCTGTCTATCTGTCCGACCGTCCGTCCATCCATCCATCCATCCATCCATCCTCCATCCATCTATCTATCTAGCTATCTGTCTGTCTGTCTGTCTGACTATCTATCTATCTATCTATCTATCTATCTATCTATCTATCTATCTATCTATCTATCTATCTATCTATCTATCTATCTATCTATCTATCTATCTATCTATCTATCTATCTATCTATCTATCTACAGAATAGATCAACAAAAGCATGGTATGTCCTCTTGTCACTCGCCGAACACACGTCAGGCCCTTCCCCCCCCCCCTCCCCCAAGTGTCTTACTCACCATTTTCGTGTCTTTCACCACCGCTTTTCTCCGTGTGTGTTTCAGTCTACCTCTACGTTTATCGTCCTGTGGATACCAGAAGAGGAAATGCAATGCAAACTTATCAACGCGTTTCCTCAATGTGTTGTCTTATCCATCGCCAGGGTCTTCTTTCCATCTCTTGCTCCACTGGCACTTACCTGGTTCTTGTCCTCAGTTCCACATTGATCACTATCAGTTTCATTTGCGCCCTGAATGACGCATGAAAACACCATTGCAGCTGATCTCCTTGTAGGAAGCCAGCAATACGTTTTCACATCTTTTTGCAGCTATGGTATCTGTAGCAATGTTGTTACATGTTGTTGACTCCTAATATGTTTCTGTCTTACCAAAATCTTGTAGATTCTCGTTCTCACCTGCTGCTAAAGAAAACACCGACGCTATTGTTTATATTTATCAATATCATCCCCTATAGGAAGAAATGACCCGTGGTCACATGGTCCGGATACTGAAGGATGCCGGCGCTGATGTGAACATGAAGGACAAAAGTGGGAAGACCGCCCTCATTCACGCCTGCGAGCAGAGATGCAACGACATTGTGAAAATTCTTATCCAACACGCCAACATTTGCCCGGATGTAGAGGACGTTGATGGTGAGCCAGTTATGATGTATATAATGTTTGTTTGTAGGAATAGTTACATACGAGAAAGTAATCCACCAGAAAATGGCGAGAACGACTTATGTTGCACTCTATCTGCTGCATGACCTGAAGATGGCCCTAATTTTTATGTAGTCATTTCATTCATTTTCATTTTCATTCAGACGTAAATCAATGACCCCAAAGTCTATGACGTGCCATGAAGCTTTTACCCCTTTCAAGACCTTACCTCTAGACTGGAGAAAGTAACAAGAACGTATGGGATGGAAATTAATATAGAAAAAAGCAAGATATTGGTGAATAGCCATAAGAAACATGTTCCGACCAACATTACGTTAAATGTGCAAAAGTTAGAAGAAGTGAACAACATTAAATATCTGGGGTCCACTATACGTAGTGATGGAAGATCAAGTAAAGAAATCAAGACAAGACTTGATATGGCCTCAGCTGCCATGGCAAAGCTGAATGTGATCTGGAAAAGTAACATCAGTTTTCCTGTGAAGATCAAATTATAAAAATCACGTGTATTATCTATTCTCTTGTATGGGTGTGAGGGCTGGACACTCACTGCAGAAACGGAGCGAAGGATGCAGGCTTTCGAGTATAAATGTTATAGAAGAATTTAGCGCATTTGCTATAAAGAGCACAAAATAAATGTCTATGTTAAAGAAAATAAACACGTATGCAGGCCACCAAGAACTACTTTTGTCAGTAGTGAAACGTCGAAAGCTTGCCTGGTTTTGGCATGTAACTCATCATGACTCGAAAACAATCCTCCAAGGAGCAGTCGAAGGTAAACGGAGAAGAGGAAGGCAAAGAAAATCCTGGGCTCATAACATCAAAGAATGGGCAGGGCACGGTTTTTCCAAACTTGTACGCATTGTTGAGGATAGAGAGCAGTGGAGGACCCTGTCTGCTGATGCTTCCACCGTGGCACCCTACGACCCATGACTGGTTACGGGTTGAAATGAGATAATGAGCTGTGGTTGAAAGTTAATGTACTCTCTCGAAAATAGAAAAAGTGCGCAAATGACGGTGTGCAAAATGTGACTGACCGACCGACCGATCGAAGTACTTACGGCGGGAATTATGGTATAAATATATTTATAAGATGTCGGTACTTATTCATACTTACCAGCTTCAACTCTACTTGATACATAATGGTTAAAATTCCATTCATTTAGTCAAAATAACAGGCATGAACATTTCTGAGACATTTCATAGATGGTTAGAAATGCTCGTTATTTTAATCAGCGTGCAATTTTGTGTGCACACCGCAATTGCGCAGTTTTTCGCAAAAGATTGTAAATTTGGTGGGAAAATATATGACAGGGCGTTACGGCTAATAAATATTATATAACTAGCAATAACCCGTCAAACTTGATGGGTTTTTAATTATAGTGTGCTGTTTCCGTTCCCGGTTGAGCAAATAGAAGTACATTCTTAGATTGTTTTTGGTTTCTTTCCATTTTACAGTGTAATCAAACTGTTCATGAACACCATCATTTGAACGCTCTTCTTTTCTGAATGTAACTATTTTCGGGAGAGTATATAATGGAAACAATACAATTTTTCAACACGGTTGCATTCCTCAGCTGTGACCAACGTTCTTTGATGACAACATTTCGTGTGAAAGTGCGTGGATTGTTTTCAAAGAGTGTTCCCTGATAATAAGTGGTTTTAACAAAAACTTTCAAGTTTTCATGATTTGTACATCGGGTGAGGGCTCATGCACACCAATTTTTACGCACTTTTTCTTTGTCGAGCGCTACTAATTTCGTGAAAGAAGAAGAAGAAAAAAAATAAATAAATAAAACCAAAGTATTTGTTTTATATAACATTTATAACACATAAGAAAGGGAAACCCGAGGCCTGTAAACAGTAAATAAATATTAGTTTTATTTAACACCCACGCCGCGCAAGTTGTACACCGTGCGTTGCGCACTTTTTTTCTGGCGCGAGTTACTATTTTGAGTGAGACCGACCGACGTAACATACATCGGTAATTATGTTAGTTGGGATTATATTCGAAGTTGCCCAACGTATGCGGAACAGAGACAGCACACATGGCCGACACCAGTACCATTCGGGGAAAACGCTACGGAGATTCAAATAGCCTCAAACTGACTACTTCTTTCTTTGAAAACATTTAAGTAGACGTCTGATAGTGTACGAAGAAGAAGAAGAAGATATGGTGCCTAAAATTGGACCACCGCTAAGAAAATTCTTTAAAAACGAGGAATATCTACTGCTCCGGTGTTACATTGACATCTCCTTGCATGATGTAATAAAATCCTGCATGATTTATTAAAATACAACAGACCATATAGGAGAATAATTAGCATTTGCTTAAGTGTTGAAGACGTCTTAAGTAGCTTAATGTGAGTGTTTTTACATCGAATGTGTTCGTTACAAATAAAAAAGAATCTTTAAGCTTCAAAAAAGACATTGACGTGTAATGATATGATATGATACAACATACCAAAAAAGAGCGTCATTAAAACTTACTGAATTTATGTGGAACACGTTTCACGTACATCAATAAGGTGTTCTTTTAACGTAGTGGGTTTAATCAGAATCTTTGTTTGCCTTAAAATACATTGACATGTAGCAGAGTTACATACTAAATACAGCATCAAATTCAATGGTGGTTTGGCGAATTAGGCAGAGCATAACTGCGATTAGAATTAACCAAAGTGTGGAAAACATCTACAGCAATATAAAATGGGTGTTTTTTACATCGACGTTTCCATATTCTATACTATCCTGTAAGTGCACTACCGCTGACATATTTACATAACATTCTGGCTTCAAATTTCTGCAGCCCCAGAGACATCAATCAACTCATGCATACATACATATAAATACATGTATGTGTGTCTGCGTGTACGCATGCATATATATATATATATATATATATATATATATATATATATATATATATATATATATATATATATATATATATATATATATATATATATATATATGGCGTCTTGTGATACATAGATTCACTAGGTAGCATCTCCAGTTCTGTAGCCAGCGACACAAGATCGTTGCCATGGCTACATTTTTTTATGCAACAGTAACTCCGATATTTGTTCACACTTACCCAGTTTGTAACCAAACTACACTTCTGTGTTTAAAAGCTTCAGTACTGCTAATGTTGTTTTTAGTTTTTAGTGTTGTTACTTTAAGTTGTTTAAAAATGTAGCCGCTCTACTTTGCTTAAAGACGCAGTTCTTCGTGACATTTAGCCAAACAACCACTGGGATACAGGGAAAACGCTCCCGTATTTGCCCCTCCATCAAGGGAGTTCATTCATTCTCAATGAAAATCAATAAGTATAGTTCAATTTACTGATGTCCCTTTCGCGTTATTTCAGACTTAGGACGTTGACATTGTATTTTGGAGCAAAATTCCACAGAAAGGTCAATACACTTAACAAATATAGAGGCCAAGTGCCTGATAATGTTTTCTCATAAAACCTGTATATTAGTTAAACTCACCCCTGCGAGACGTTCTGTCAGATGGACGCTTTTAATTTCCAACTTAACATCTATTTAGGTAGTTCGCCAGTGTAGCTAGTAGTCTTTTCCAGGACTAGCCCTTATTAGGAGCGTCCGATTGGCAGATGGTTAGAGCGCCGCCCTCTGGCGGCAAAGGTGACTGGTTCGAAACACAGTATCGTTGCGCTCCAGTCAACTCAGCTGTAAATGGGTACCTAGGTCTTCTCTTGAGTTAGGAAAGCAAACAAGCAGTGAGGAAGTGGACTGGTCACCTAACCTCTCGATGCTGGACATTGTATAGTGAGGTCTCTAACATTTTACACCCCTACGGCAGTATCGCTAAGGGACTACCTTTACCTTTAGCCCTTATCAGGACTTGATCATGCTAGTTAATAGTCACTAAGCGTCCTTTTGAGGATTAGCCCTTATCAGTGCTTCTTCATAATTGCTAATAGTCGTCCTTTTGAGGACTAGTCCTTATCAGAGCTTCTTCATGATTGCTGATAGTCGTTTTTTTTAGGACTAGTCCTTAACAGAGCTTCATCGTGGTATTTGATAGTCGTCCTTTTGAGTGGGACCGCATGGCCTACGAAGCTAGCATTATCCCTGCTACTACACTAGCATTTATACGTGCTATAATGCTACATATAGGAATGATAGACATTAAAAGCAGATACGGCGTTTTCGCACAAAACGCAGTATCATAAAAAGTTCAGTTAGCAGTCACGGCTCTGAGAGGGCAAATGTAGGGCAGTCCCAGAAAATAATAATGAATGGGTGTTATGCGCGGAAAGTGTGAAGTGAGAGTTGTGATCATGGGTTTTTTCCAATTGTTAAGATAGAAAAGAGAGGCGTGTGAAAAATGTCGAAAAAACAAAGACGTGTGCAAAATGTCGAAAACAGAGAGACGTGTGTAAAAATTAGCGAGACGTATGGAAAATGGCGGGAAAAAGAAGTAGCTGTATAAAAGGTGGGAAAATGCGAGAAAGGAGAGAGATTTGCTAGGTATTTATGTGTTGTGTTAGGCAAGCCAGATTCGAGTTTCTTCTTGGAAATTATGAAGATCAGTAGTTTATTTCTTGGATATAACTCACTATTTTGTTTACACGTAAGTAAAAGATCATGTCATTGTGAAAATACCAGTGCTTGTCGAATGACGTTAAATATACTTCTGGTTGAATTTACTGCATTGCTGTTTTTGGAACGTTACAGTTTTGGATATATCTTGTCATTTTGGGACCGTTTTGCTTATCACTAAACCTAAAAGGGAAGAAAAACCTGGAAAGGAAAATTAGCGAAAGTCAAGAATCTCCATCTCAGGTGGAAGGCCTGTAGCACTTGAACAACAACAACATATAAAGAATTAGCTCTTATTGAAAATAAAATCAATATAACTACTTGCGCATTTAACTGACACGGTCACATATCTAGTCATTTTGGCGCCGTGACCTGCCCTTTTCTTTAGTGAAAGCAGACAGGAATAATCACTATAATGGAT
The DNA here is from genome assembly GCA_024509875.1 of Oreohelix idahoensis. NCBI lineage: Eukaryota > Metazoa > Mollusca > Gastropoda > Stylommatophora > Oreohelicidae > Oreohelix > Oreohelix idahoensis. The sequence continues at coordinate 97,838 of JAMPIV010004216.1, read as the reverse complement.
CCAAGTCAAAAACAACAGCAGCAACAACAGCAGCAACAACAAGCGTTGTATACACAACAACAACAACAGCAGCAACAACAGCAGCAGCAAAAACAGCAAACAACAACACTTGATTAATATCCAGCAACAGCAATATGATTGTCAACCATACCATAGAAAATGGGAAAGAGACACTGTCAAAACAGGAGCAGAATGGAGTAGTCTAAATAGAAGACACCATCGGATAGCAGTAAGAAATTTTGTTGGTCAAATAAGGAAAGGAATGACACTGCAAATAAATAACATCAACATAGGGAAGCAACAGAAGTGTCAGTAAACAACCGAGAATGGTTGGAAAATGAATGTAGAACCGGTAGGAGGATGGAGGAAGAATTATCAGATTATGTCACACGCTGATACCCATCAGTCCCCTATTCTTTGTCAGATCTCACAGCAACACCCTACACCGCCCCGCATTCCTTGGTGACCAACAATATAATCAACTGCCTGGAGGATACCCACAGCAGATGAGAACAAATATAACTAGTCGATAACCTAGAGGACAATGCTACAAGTCCAGGATAAACAGCAGCTACAAGGACCCCGCCAGCGACGAGGATTATCAGCTGAATTATGCAGACATGGAAGACCAGCTTATAATTCGACATTCACGAAAGTCTATTTCCATGGATAGACGTCAACAGGAAACCAAACGATTCGTGAATATGGTCACATGCCATCAATCACAGAACATTAACTTTGTACCGTACAGACGATGGCAGACAACTAACTGGAGATACCAGCACCCGCCAATCACCACCAATCGAAGTACCAGACACATATATGTGAGCAACAGTAAATATTGCAGGAGAGAATCAGAGATCAACAATAGATATTGCCGGAGAGAATCAAAGAGCAACAATATATATTGCCGGAGAGAATTAGAGAACAACAATAGATATTGCCGGAGAAAACCAGAGAGCAACAATAAATATTTCTGGAGAGAATCAGAGAGCAACAATAGATATTGCTAAGAAAACACAGACAACGATGTTTCAGAAGCAGAACGGCACACCTCTGAAAACGACCAATTCGTGACGCCGTCAACAGAATAAGACAATATAGAAGCACATCCGACACTAAAGACGATATTCCCCTCGCTGAGTTACGCGAAAGACTAAAATATCGAAATATCAGGTTACAGGCCGAGCAAGTTACTCCAGAACACCCTGACACCAGGATAAATTCCTGCCAGCCTATTGTACAACAACCATACTATAAAAATAAACAACCTTCAACAAGCAACTACCACTCTGATGAACAGTGGGATAGTGAAGACGAGACGTCCCTGCAGGTGATTCAAAGTAGAGCAATTACAATAACCAGTATACTGAAGATAATGATACTCGACACACAGCACCGTCTAATGAAGAAAACGCAGACAGCGCTACATGCACACTTAAGGAAGATGATATTATTCTTCCATCACCTCCATTGAGACACGAATCTGACCTTGATACGGCAGATCCCGAGAGTGACCACGAAAGTATGATCAGTCCAGACAACACAGAATTTCGCACGGCAACGAAGCGCCCATATTCTGGCTCAACAGATGACTCCCCACCGTTAACAAAGTTTGTGAGGTTACCTCAAGAGCACATACGTATGAAATTGCGAAGAAAACGCAGACAGCCCCATAAGACGCAGCATGAAGTTCACCATTTCAAAACTACTGCATCCTTACCCTCGACAACTGGAGCCACCACCCACTCGACAGTGCAAAATACGCCATCCTCCTGTGATCAACGATTGACGAGGAAAGAAGTTATCTTGATGGACATCGCCAATTTTCTCATGTCAACATCGTAAACGTCCAGTTCAACGATTATTGGTTTATTGGAGAATCAATCTTCTCTAATAACAAAAAGGTACTCCCCCAGCTATAGTACCCAACGAGTACTCCCTCTACATAGTACTCCCCCTCATTCCCCGCCATCATCTAAAGTCATTGGTATCCATTTTTTGTTGGGTAGGAAATTTTATTTTTTCAGAAAGATGTCAGCTTCAGTCAAGACCCTGCTGATGATACTGATGATAGTGACAGTTACGACGTCTGCAACACCCAGATATACTAACAAATTATTATGGAGTGACGCCACTGGGTTTGAATGTTATAGAATTATTTCAGATTCTTCGTCGACATGGACTGTCATTATGATTACATCTTTTGCACCGCTACGTCAAGAAATTGAAGAACTTTCGCAAACATTCGCAGATCTAGAACACTATGTTATCCAGGTTAAACAGAACTTTAAATTATCTCAGTTCTCTAGTTATTCAAATACTTTTGCGAGTGTTAGGTACGAAATCTTTATGATTAGAAGAGCACTCACGGACAATCAACTTCAGTGTTACAAACTTAGCCATCCATATAAAAACAAGAGAGCAGTAATTCCGTTTATTGGAAATGCTTTAGAGTATCTAATCAGTACAGCTACTGATACCGACTATGAAGATCTAACTAAGTCTATTAATACATTATCCACTAACCAGAAAGTGATGACACATGTTCTCAGTAAAAGTGTTACCATATTAAATAACACCCAATATGCAATTAAGTATAACAGAAGAGTACTCAATGAACTTTGAGACGTAGTTAACCATTGTACAAATTACACCACTTTTGCCTTTGAAAATCTTAATAATAGGACTTATGATTTACAAAAGTTTTTTAGCTCTTATTTATTCTTGATGAATTTTTTGACAAAAGCAAACACACTATATGCACACATTACACAATCGCTAACTATGTTAGAGTCGCACATAGACATGCTCAAGTTAAGTCGCTTACCTCCCTCCCTTTTACCTCCCACTGATCCTCTAGAATTATTCAACCACTTGTCCACTATCCTCCCACATACACTCCGTCCACCACTAGTTCAATATCATTGTTAAAGGTGTTTTCAGGACTTGAACATACGAACACTGCAACATGTAACGCGAATAAGAAACGTTCACTTCGAAGTCATTTATTAGATTTATTTTACACAGAACAAACGATGAGCTCCAAGTTTTGATGAATAATGGTGGTATGAATTTTCATATCAGCAAGGAATAAAATACAATGACTGGTAGGCTGAATTACCGTCAGTAAAAGTCATAATGTCCACGAATTAACACTGTATATCAAACTCGTTGAAAAGTCGTTTAATATTGTACTAAATACTTTCGTTTACAATCCATCCATCACAGGCACACATGGAAATATATTCTTCATAGAATCTTTACTCATGCAGTGGACTTCTACACACACAATCCGAGCTCTCACACTTGCGTCCGAACACCTTGAAGTACACAGGCCACAAGAGGGCGTTACTAGTCTACCGCAGAAGTGTATACCTAATTTTTACTGAAAACTGACGTCACTAATACTTATAATAGAGTGGTTTACTAGTGGTACGTGTAGGTGTTACCTCATCAGTTCACAGCAATGCCTTCCCTTAGAGAATGCACTGATGTGTACGAACATAAGCGTAACATTATATACCCCGCACCTCCAGAAAAAAAAACAAAGTTTTTTTTCTTTTTTTTCTTTTTTATGAAACGAGGGACCACCAACCTAACCCGATGTCAAAATGCGTGCAGCCTCAGTCATTGTCTCAGTTAAACATGCAAACAAATCATTAGGACATTTATTTTAAAAATTAAAGAGAACATTTATAATATCTAATGAACCTATGATCCTGATGATAATGGAGGTGGTGTATGAACCATACGATCATGAAAAGTAATAGAGGACATGAATGTGTGAGTGAAAAAAAAATCGAATTAAGTGATCATGAGAAAAACATTACACATCATGGTAAATGAATGAATGAAGTGACGCTATCATAAATAATGTGAGTGTCTGTAAGCTATCTCACTAAGTTAAATGATTTCTCTTCATTAAACTTCAAGTGTTCTTGCCACAATAGGTAAATAATAACATTGGCAATGTTTATACTCGAACCTTGAGCAAGTTTGTTGCACTGAGGTAAGTAACTAGCCCTGTCCATTAGTAAGGTTCGATCCAACCTGTATATCTTGAGTGTAAAGGTTCTCATTGCAACTCTGGACCCAAATGTCAAGTGCAGTATTCTAAATACTTGGTTAAAAATCAACAGTAAGTGTCATGTTGTCATCTAATCAATCCAAGGAAGAAAATGTCCATCGTGCCATCAAGAAGCAAAGGAGTTCAATTGATCAAAATGTGAAATGTCAAATGGTGTCTTTCAGTTTAGCCCATCATCTCAGATAACGAATGTTCAATGCTCAAAATTTTTGTTCCTGGATCAATGCATAGATGCGTGAAAATAGCCGAAGTTACACTGTTCAGTTAGGCTCTCTATTCTGGAAAACAGTCCTTTCCTCACACTGAAATGTTAGAGGACTGGTTGGCATCATTATCTGAATGTGGTAATCTTGAAAGAGTGTCTGCAACGACATTAATGTGACCTTTTATCGGCCTAATCTCATAGTCGTAAACCTGGAGATTTAGCGAGTATCTGGCTTCTCTTTGAGTTGACGTGCAGAAGATACGATAATGCCTTCTGGTCTGTTTCAACCACGAAACGAGCACATAGAAGGTAACGTTGCAATTTGGAAACTGACCATATTATGGCCAACAGTTCTCGTTCCACAATGGGATAACGAAATTCGGTGCGTGTCAATTTACGTGACACATACAATACTGGATGTAGCAGTCCATTGAAGTGTTGCATAAGTGAAGCACCAATGCCGTTCAGGGAAACGTCGGTTCTGAAGACAAAGACCAGACGAGGATCAAGTAGCTCCAAAATGGGCTCAGTTGAAAAATAATTTTTAATTTGATTAAGTGCTCTATCACAGGCCGAAGACCAAACGATTTTGTTAGCAGAACCTTTTCCTAACAACGTGGACAAAACTGAGGTGACAGTAGAAATGTTTGGCATGAATCTATGATAGAAGTTTATTAGGCCAAGCAGACTACGAACTTGTTTCTTGGTAGTAGGAATAGACAAGTTCATAATTTTAGATACAGTTGAATCTTCTGGCTTGAGACAACCCTTTCCTACTATGTGACATAAGAATGATATTTCTTTAAAGTCAATATGGATTTTAGAAGGCTTGGCAGTCAGATTGTGGGAGTGAAGAGTATCTAGCAAAGATTTTAGACCTGAAAAATGTTCGTCCCAAGAGTTGTGGAATAGACAGATATCATCAATATAAGTTATAATATCTGATCTATCAGAAAAATAGTTTATGCATCATGCGCATAAATGTGGCGGACGCATTAACTAGCCCAAAACACATGAGATTCCACTCAGAAAGACCTCGAGGTGTGGAGAAGGCTGTTAAGGGTTTAGATCTTACTGTTAAAGGCACTTGCCAATAGCCTTTAGACAAGTCAAACTTACTAAAGAATGTGGCCTTAGAAAGTTTAGAAAGTAGATCTTCCAGTAATGGCATAGGTTCAGCATCCGATACGGTGATAGTGTTAAGCTTTCTAAAGTCTATACATAATCTGATGGACTTGTCCTTCTTGTGAATAATAACCATTGGGAAAGAATAGGATGAGGTGGAGGGAGAAATAATGTTAAGACTTAACATCTCATCCAACTCTTTTTCCCCTGTTCCTGGAAATGCATAGGAATAGGATATGGTTTGATACGAATAGGAGCATGATCTTTAAGCTGGATGTCATGAAAAATGACAGAAGTGTGACCTGGAATGTCTGTCAGAACTGTTTGATAAGATTCCAAAAGACAGTGAATTTGATTCTGTTGATACATGGAAAGATCTGGAGAAATGGAGACATTTTTCCACGATTCTGTAGCATGAAAAGGAACTACAGGAAGAGGTGAAGAAAGGTTAGGGAAGGAAGACTGTTGTTCCTGAATGACTGATAGAGAAGCGGGACGATCACTAGACTCATCAACAGCTTCAAAGACATTTTGCAGGTAGTCAGGCCGAGTGTGAAATTTTTGTAACATATTGATGTGGAATGTTTTGTTTTTTACCATTCACTTCTACAATGTAGTCAACATCTGTTATTTTGGCAACAATTTTAAATGGGCCTCTCCATGATATCAGTAAACGATTCTCTTTTCTGATTAACAAAACAAAAGCTTCATCACTAGGTGCTAATAGTCTTTTTTTGTTTGTTCTGAAATATACGAGCTTTTGCTTTGGCTGTTTCTGATGAATAAACAGCTATCTGACAAGTACTAATAATATTTTCTCTGAGTTTAACCCCATACTCATAGGATGATTGAACCTCAGGAGATAACTCCGACCATGTGAGTAGTTGTTTGATGATGGACATAGGTCCACGTGGTTTAGCCCCAAAGATGAGCTCAAAAGGTGCAAAGCCTGTATGTTTGTTTGGGATTTCCCGGTATGCAAACAATACAGCTGGGAGTAACCTATCCCAATCCTGAGGATATTTCTCGGTCACCTTACCTAGTAGTTGTTTTAATGATCTATTTAAGCGTTCTACTTTTCCATTTGACATGGCGTGATATACTGAACTGAGAGATCTATCAATGTTGAACAACCTCATAACATGTGACATAACATCTGAAACAAACTGTATTCCACTATCAGATAACAGTTTGTCTGGGAAACCCAATCTGCTGAAAATCAACATCAATGCATCAGCCACGTCAGTAGTAGCAATATTCTTCAAAGGTATTGCCTCAGGCCACCTTGTGCACATATCAATGCAGGTTAAGATATATTTATGACCTCTGGCTGAAAGAACTGACAATGGACCAATGATATAATGATATCCATAGCCATTTTAGTAAATGGACGGAGTGAAATATCAGAGGACTGAATAGGAGCCATGTGATACGATCTTTTTTGTAGCCACTTGTTGGCGTGTAAGACATGATTTACAATATAAATTGTGTGTCTCTGGCCACTCCAGGCCAATAAAATGAAGATAAAACTCTATATTTTGTCCTCGCAACCCCCATGTGACCCGCACAGTTTGATTCATGAGCATGCCTCAGTATGTAGGTTCTAAACATAGATGGAACCATAATTTGTTTGCGGATGGAGTTAATTTCTCTAAAGTTACGAATAAGTATGTCATTCTTGAGAGTATACCATATTGTGAGCATTGTCCACACCATCATCATCATTTGATTTGACAAATCTAAAAAATTTCTTAAGTGAGTCATCAGATTTTTTGACATTCACCAAATGACACTTTCCTGATAAATGAAGTATGTTGCACATCATCAGCATCATCATTACCCAACAAAATATTTTCTTGAGCTTGAGCATGTGACTGTGCTCTAGTGCTTACTGCATTGGCAGGCATAATATGTTGACATTCCTATTCTTCAATTTCCTGCGCAGAACAATCCTTAATTCCACGTAAGTTTTCCCAAAATCAAATCTGTCACTGGTGCTGGAGCATGCACACTTTAGTTTGCCCTGAGAAAAAAGGTGTGTCGATGTGTATTATAGCTGTGGGGTAATACTCTACCCCGTGCCTCCAAAAGTGATACACTTTACTTTTTCTCCTGTATAACATGATGGATCAACTAGAGAAGCACGCACACCCATAGTAGTGCTTCCTGTGTCACGCAATACTGAAAACAGAATGATTATTAACATAACCCTATATAAGGTCAATGAGCCCCTTCCATCATGCGATGCCAACACGGGCAAAGGACCAGATGTTAATGCAGGCAAGGGATGACCACAGCTGAGCCTGGACAAACCACATCTGGTTGGAACAGAGTGCTGCACTCTGTACACTTTTAAACATTTGATAAATCAACAAAACAAGCATTGGCATGATTATTGTTATAATTTTGATTCATTACCCCTGTATTGTTATCATGTTTAGAACCAGAGTTTGCACGATCCACACTACGTGAACGATAACCATTATTGTTCTAGTAACCTCTGTTGTGATTACTAGAGTTATTGTTATTGCCATAATAAGCTCTATTGCCTCTGTTTGGTATGAATTTCTAGCTCCATGCCAACTTCTGTCTGAGCGAGGGTAGTGTTGACGTGCTGGGTTTTCCTCATGGTATGGACGGAAATTCCTTTGCTTAGAAGTTGAATTATTGTTAAAATTGTACCTTCCACGGTATGATCCAGTGTTTTGTTCACTGTTCCATCTAAAATTTCTGTCACCACTATTTGATCTGTACTTAAGTGAGTTAAAGTGGACAGATTTTTCTGATGCCACAGGCAAAGATTCCTTTACATTGGAATTACTGACTACTTTCCAGGATGTGCTGTCATAAATTGCCGTCCTAGTGATTCCATAGATTCCAAGGATTCAGGCTTCCTTTTATGCAAGTACGCCAAAAAATCAGGGCTTATGGCGGATAACATCTTATCCCTCAGCATAAGATCCATAAGTCGTTCAAATGAGTGTTCGATTTTTGACAACTCAATCCATCGGTTAAAGCACAACTTAATGGACGAGATGTATTCAGAAAAATCTTTATTAGAATCTGGAGTTAATGTTTTTAAATCGAAAATCGATACCCATTCTCATCTATATGATATTTTCTACAAAGCAAAGCTTTGATTGCATTATAGTTCTTAAGACTGCTATCATCCGTGGTACCTACAGCTAAATAAAGCCTCTCTTGTCAATAATGACATCAATCGAGTACACCATGATGGTTTTTTTCTAACTCTTGTTCTTTGCACACTGTTTCAAATCTGTTTTTAAAAAATCGATATATCATCTATGTTTTGGTTGAGTTTTAGTAAATTCAGATTAAAAGAAAGCAATATGCTCTTGTCTAGAGGAACCTTGAATCTCATTACCATTTTGATTAATTGTATTTTGCAATTTACGTTTTTTAAGCTCTATTTCAGCCATCTTTTCCGCATGTGCATATTGTGCTTTCTGAGCTGCTAATTCTCTTTCTTGTTCTTCTTGTGTTCTTCTTTGTTCCAAGTCTTCTACCATTCTTTTTTCTTCTATGGCCATTTTTCTCTCTTCCATTGTTCTGTCTTCTTCTATCCTTTTTTTTGTTCTTTTGCCGTGTACTCTCTTTTCTTTGTCTCTAGCCGCTTGTTCCGTGGCAAAATCTTTAAGGGCTGAAACTTCTAAACCAAACTCCTTTCCAAGCTGGACAAAATGTTCTAAAGTCGACATGTTGTAAAATTATATTGTAACTTATTTACACCTTACTTAGTCTATACTCTACTTTAAGTCTTGCTGAGCACACCCAGCACACTTGCCCCTATTTAGGATTTCTTAAGTTCACTCAAAATTAAATTATTATACATCAAAGAATAACAATGGAGCATACAATGCTATATAGACCAAAAAGACAATAGTGTAAGCAACAGATAAAAAAATACTAAGAAAGGAGAAAAAAATTATTTACAGCTACATAAATGACATCACCACAACGCAGACAACAAATATACGTAAATCAAATAAATGATAGAAAGGTTAGACCTACAGAATACAAACAATAATGAATAAAAAATAACGAAACATTCGACAACCACGAACTACAAGAAACATAACAGCACTTCTAAATGATGATGAATGTAATGAACTCGTATAGCATGCTAAACATACAGCCTTTTTAAGCTGAGCTGCTCCACGAGAAGATTACGTCCAGACTGTATAGACGCCTTGATTCTTGACTCAGCCGCAGCGATATTCTCCCAAAAATCAAGTCCCTACCAACCGAAACCCGCTCACAACACAATAATACACATAGCACAAAGAACATAAATGGAGAAGAGCTCTGCTACCAAATCGTAAATAGCATTAGACCACATAAATATGAGAGCACTTATCTTCAAAAGATCCTCCTCTCAGAAACGCCTCTGATAAGTACGGTATCAGTGCTACACTATAGCACATAAAACAGAGCAACTTCATTCCCAGTGGTCTTCAGTGACATATCTTGACGTTTCGACATTTTTAACTGCCAGTTGCTTTGGAACCGAAACACTTGATCGACGGGGGGACCGCTTCTGATGATCAGATTGCCTCCTGTTGTATCGCTCTGTAATAGAGTTTCCTATCATAGAACGAGGTGGCTGGTTACAATGTTCCGCTGATTACTTGAAATACTTCTGCCTTTCTGTCTCAAAAACTACGACAATCGACAGTACTTTGGCTGAGACTGCCGATATAAATAATGTTTCTTTGATATTCTTGATAAAAACTTCTGTAGCAGAGAAAAATCTGTTCTGGCTTCTCATGACCCAGTTTTAGTTGACATCAAGATGAGCCGAACTCTCCCCGGCTAAAACCGTGCGCTGGAATGTTGCGCGTAAAACTATGGTTGGCCGTAAGCGTACTTTCTTCACTTGTTTATAATAATAATTAGATAATTCCTGCAGTGTCTTTATTTAACACCTCTCCCCATACTAGCCACCATAAATGTTAAAGGTGTTTTCAGGACTTGAACATACGAACACTGCAACATGTAACGCGAATAAGAAACGTTCACTTCGAAATCATTTATTAGATATATTTTACACAGAACAAACGATGAGCTCCAAGTTTTGATGAATAATGGTGGTATGCATTTTCATATCAGCAAGGAATAAAATACAATGACTGGTAGGCTGAATTGCCGTCAGTAAAAGTCATAATGTCCACGAATTAACACTGTATATCGAACTCGTTGAAAAGTCGTTTAAGATTGTACTAAATACTTTCGTTTACAATCCATCCATCACAGGCACACATATAAATATATTCTTCATATAATCTATAACTCATGCAGTGGACTTCTACACACACAATCCAAGCTCTCACACCTACGTCTGAATACCTTGAAGTACACAGGGAACAAGAGGGCGTTACAAGTCTACCGCAGACGTGTATACCTAATTTTTACTGAAAACTGACGTCACTAATACTTATAATAGAGTGGTTTACTAGTGGTGCGTGTAGGTGTTACCTCATCGGTTCACAGCAATGCCTTCCCTTAGAGAATGCACTGATGTGTACGAACATAAGCGTAACAATCATAATCTCTTTCAGTACTACGATTCTTTACGACTTGACGCTATTCTTTCGCAGTCAGAACTTATCGTGTTCTCGCTATTCCTTTAATAATTGTCGATGACGAGTATGACCTGTACAGGATTCACTCAAACCCCTATACCTATTTCCCCCTCTATTACCTATGATAGTAACACCAACATCCACCCCCTCGCCACATATGATACGACAGCATACGAAATGGCTATTAACAAAGCACACACGTATTTTTCCATTGTGACACATGAGAGCTATTTGAAATGTGTTAACTCACCGCTTTCCTTTTTTGTTATGGAAAGACCGTTTTATAATGTTCAATCGCATCGAGAATGTAGTTTGGCGATTTTTCCTAATGATGCTGTTAAGACATATACCATTTGTACTCGAACAATTCGATTCGCACACATGTTACCCTTAGTTTACAACCTCAATGATCGTATATGGCTACTCACATTATTCAAGCTAACGACCCTTTCTCACATATGTATGACGAATCAGACGTCAATTTACTCTTCCCTACACATCCAAACGCCTTTCCATCTCCTGTCACCTTCTCCGACATGCTCCATCACAGACGGATTGTTCTAAATCGACGCCCCGTTCCAAGCATCCTCCACCATTCAAAAAAACTTTACCTATGTTAACGTGTCTATCAAATTATAAAATACTTCTTCCGTAGTCTGGAAACCCCTTCTCGCATTCCTGAATCCAGTGAATATGTTTACTGTCCCTCCTCGACTACCTCCATTAAATTCAGTACACACGCAAATGTCTCCCTCTGTGATACATTTGTGTGGCCCCGGGACGTATGTGGCGGAATGGCCTACCACGCTAGCATTATCCCTGCTACTACACTAGCATTTATACGTGCTATAATGCTACATTCAGGAATGACAGACATTAAACGCAGATACGGCGTTTTCGCACAAAACGCAGTATCATAAAAAATTCAGTTAGTAGTCACGGCTCTGAGAGGGCAAATGTAGGGCAGTCCCAGAAAATAATAATGAATGGGTGTTATGCGCGGAAAGTGTGAACTGAGAGTTGTGATCTTGGGATTTTTCCATATGTTAAGGTAGAAAAGAGTAGCGTGTGAAAAATGTCGAAAAAACAAAGACGTGTGCAAAATGTCGAAAACAGAGAGACGTGTGTAAAATTAGCGAGACGTATGGAAAATGGCGGGAAAAAGAAGTAGCTGTATAAAAGGTGGGAAAATGCGAGAAAGGAGAGAGATTTGCTAGGTATGCATTGTGTTGTGTTAGGCAAGCCAGATTCGAGTTTCGTCTTGGAGATTATGAAGATCAATAGTTTTTTTCTTGGATATAACTCACTATTTTGTTTTATACGTAAGTAAACGCTCATGGCATTGCGAAAATACCAGTGCTTGTCGAATAACGTTAAATAAACTTCTTGTTGATTTACTCCATTGCTGTTTTTGGAACGTTACAGTTTGGAAAATACCTTGTCATCCATTTGGGACCGTTTTGCTTATTACTAAACATAAAAGGGAAGAACGAATCTGGAAAGGAAAATTAGCAAAAGTCAAGATTCCCTCCATCTCAGGCGCGAAGGCCTGTAGAACTTGAACAACAACAACATATAAAAATTAACTCTGATTGAAAATAAAAAAATATAACTACTTGCGCATTTAACTGACGTGGGCACATGAGGACTAGTCCTTATCAGAGCTTCATCATGGGTATTTGATAGTCGTCTTTTGAGGACTAGTCCTTATCAGAGCTTCATCATGGTATTTGGATATAGTCGGTTTTTTGGAGGACTAGTCCTTATCAGAGCTTCATCGTGGTATTTGGATTGTCGTCCCTTATTAAGGACTAATTTTTATCAGGATTTTATTCTGTTTTTAACGTCGTAGACACTAGTTAGTCCTTTCCGTGGCTCAGTATTTATCTAAACGCTGCACCGAGTTTAGACCAGAGTATATAACTTTTTTTATTCTATGGACCCCCTTGAACGTCCGATGAAGGTAATGATCACTTTAGTTGTCCCGATGAAGACGATGGACCCCTTCTTTATGAAAACAAATGTACATAAAAGACATATTTAAAAAAAAAACGCCGAACATACGTTACATTTTAAATTGTGGCTTATGTAAGTGGACCTCCCAAGGGGTCCGTGTACCACAAGTTTTGAAACCCTGGTTTTAGATAATGTATTTTATTTGTCTGGAGCCGCTGCGCTGTGATATAACCGACGGATTTCTGTCTAGGTTAAAAGAAGGATGTGACTCCACAAGTAGGCAAAAAGGACCTTTTTTTTTAGAATATAAAGTTTTTTTCCGCCGTTTTGGCGAGGCGCGATCCCGATCAACCTAGTCGGTTATATATAGGCGCATGTCCAAATATAAAAGACCGTTATGTCTTGACATTTTACAATTCACAGACGATTAAACAGAAATGATGTGCGCAACGTCCAAGAGCAAGATCATTTGTCACCTCAGCAGCATGCTGAACGTTGTCTACTGCAGGTGTCGGCACCACGATCGACTTTAATCTACCGGTACTATCCCATATGATCATTTCGAGAACGGGGCATCTCTAGGTGGCGGAGAGGAGGGGGGAGTAACGGCCGTCAGGCAGAGATAAAAGTTAAAATAAGGCTCTGCACTTATTTCAAATTCAAATACTCCGACACCTGAAAATAAACATGATTTTTATCAAAGTAGATCGTTAGAGAAAATAATTGGTTCTAAAGTGGATTGATACTGCTCTCAGTGGGTTGCTGCTCGCTGGTTTTTGCTACGTCTTGCCTGATAGGTCAAAGGTCGAAATTTAATATTTTCAATCAAGTAACTGGACATCTATAAAACAAACTCACGATAGGCGGATGCAGGCAGCTGGTGTTTTTGTTCAGAAGGCATGAGAAACTCAAATCACAAGTATGACCCACGTAAAAGACTAGGCCAAAAGTTGTAGGTGTTACGAGACTATATGATATTAGTAACCCGGCGATACACTGCAATCATGGAAACCGCCCAGTGATTCTAAAAGTGGGCACTGCCATACTTTATAGGGGGCCTGAACAAGAAGTTAAATAACAACGATACACGGACTAAAAGTACAAATAGGACTTTTTCAACCCTAACTAACCAGCGCTATGAGGGGGTTACCACCAGAGTATCTTAAACCTAGGGCTCTCAGAAGGGGCCATAACCTGAGCGCACAAACACAGGTTGACAACACACTGCCCTGGATTGACGCGCAAAATTATATGTAACTTTCGCCCGACCAATTCATTCATTCGAAGAAAGTGGGGGACCGTTAAAGGATCCCCGTTACCCCTACGCACCTATTGAGAGGCATATTGGATTATGGTAAAACTTTTGGCCCATATTTGATCTTTAGCATCATACGGCACACATATGGTGCAGGTGATTGTGGAAAGCAGCATCACTCTGGCCGCCTTAACCAATTCACATGAGGCTGGGTCAGACCCCGGAAAAAGCCGTATTGCGGTTTATAAAAAAGTCCCCCACCTCAAAACTGGGGATCGAATCATGGACAAACCGAGCTTGTGACAGATGAAAATTGAAGCAACCCTGATCGAAAGCTCACTTATTTCTCATCGGGGCCCCTCACATATTCTTGGGGGATTCAAGCAAACGATCAAACGTGGATTTCCCATATCGCCTTGAGCTAATTAAGCTAATAAAGCAGATATGGCACAATTAAACATCGTGGAAGCCAGGTCTAGATCCAATGCTCTATTGCTAACTGTCCGATATTCACTTAGTTTAGCCATCACGCCTTGACTCCTGTCTTTTCATCACAGTTTTCAGTGTCGAAGCACTATTGTTAAAACAATACAAATATTCTTATACTCTATTGAGACTTTACTCTTTAAAAAGAGGGTGCTAAGGAGGCAAAAAGGGGTGAACTGCCAGCTGTCACATTACGTCATCACAACGTCATGCGAGCCGTTCCCCACATTAAGGACATACGGGAGGGCGAAGGCAACGGGATATTGCTAGCTCCCTAAGAGAACGGATTCGTTAAATTGCCAAAATAGAGGGCGGCGAGTTTTAAGGAGAAGAGTGAGTGACTTTTTTTTTTACCAAGGGTGACTGCATCCCTTTTATCGCGTCCAATGACGAATATGTTATGAGAAACAAGCAATTACCATCACCAGAGCGTGAACGGACCTTAAAGGCGCCCCTCACGCCGCTAGTGTAATTCATTTGCGGCCATCAACTGGTCCGAATGTCGAAAAAGCATGAAATATAGACTTTCCTGATTCGCGAAAACGAACAGCAAAATTATCCAAATTGGGACGAGAGGTGTTACATTTTTTTCGCATTATAGGAACAAGAGTCCCCAGCGTAAGTTGAAAATATAATATGCCCCATCTCTCCGAATTTAGTTTTACATCAATATATGCTATCAGGATTTGCAGAATTCTGAACTATGGTCGATGATAGCGCAATTTGAGTCTTATATTTTATCTGGATTTCCCTATAGTTACTTAGTCGTTCCCCTTCTACCGTGAGGTGTAGAGGTTTGGAAGAGAGAGCGCCAGACTATTCTATCGGCTGTCTTCCTCCTGGCCTGGTTCCATTCTAGTCCTCGGTCCTTCAAAGATTGTCTAATGTTGTCCCCACCTTCCTCAGATATCTCATTTCTGAGGTTTGGATCTGGCTTTTATGGGTTGTAGTCATTGCCCATGACTCGCATCCATATGTCAAGACTGGGACATAGGTGGAGCGGGATACAGCCATCTTCGTTTTCTTACCAACCTCTCTCTTGCTGAGGAATCCTCGATTTATGGCCTGAAAAAGTCTCCCAGCTGCTGCTTTTCGAGTGGCCAACTCTTCTTTGATGCCTCCCTTTCGGTCTATAATAGCTCCGAGGTATTTAAAGTGGTCGACCTGCTCCAGGACCTGTTCCCCAGCTTAATCTGATGTCTTCTTTCTTCTCGTGATATCACCATGGATTTTGTTTTAGAGCTGCTTATGACCATCCCTCTCTTCTCCAGCTCTTCCTTCCAGACTTGCAGGTTGGATTGGAGATGTGCCTCTGATTTAGCAATCAGGGCAACATCATCAGCAAATGCCAGCTCTGAAATATAGACCTGTCTCATCTTCCAGTACCCCACTGAATACTTTCTTGTTCTCTCCTTACATGCCTTGATGACATCGTCCATAAGGAGTATGAAGAGGTAAGGTGATAGGATATCACCTTGTCTTACACCAGTGGTGGTCCTGAACTCTTCTGACTTATGGTTTGCTGTCCTCACACATAATTTCTGCAAGACTTGTAGAAGCTCTGTATAGCATGAATCAGAGGTGCTGGAATATTCTTCCTTGCCAAACAGTCCCAAAGTTTGCTCCAAGGGACCCTGTCAAACGCCTT
The DNA here is from genome assembly GCA_024509875.1 of Oreohelix idahoensis. Lineage (NCBI taxonomy): Eukaryota > Metazoa > Mollusca > Gastropoda > Stylommatophora > Oreohelicidae > Oreohelix > Oreohelix idahoensis. The sequence goes on along the minus strand of JAMPIV010004216.1, from coordinate 81,470 downwards.
TTCCAGATCTATGAAACAAAGATGGATCTCACTCTTATACTCAAGGGCCTTTTCACTCAGCTGTCTGAGTGTGAAGATTAGGTCTTGAGTACTTCGGTTTGCTCGGAATCCGCACTGGACCTCATCCAATTGTGGCTCAGCTAGGCGTCGGAGTCTCTGCTCTAGGATTCTAGAGTAGATTTTTCCAGGGACACTGAGAAGGGATATGCCTCTATGGTTTCCACACTGTCGATTGTCACCCTTTTTGAAAATTGGTGTTATGATGGCGATCTCCCAATCCTTTGGTATGGTCTTGTTGCACCATGCTGCCTGTAGGACCCTTAAGAGTAACAGGTCGCCTGATGCTCCCATGTACTTAACCATTTCTGGTGTTATACCATCATGCCCTGCTGCTTTGCCCATCTTGATTTTCTCCAGTGCTGCCTTCAGTCTTCCATCTTTATGTCATCTTCATCACCATTGGTTTCCTCTTCTGTGCTAGTGGTTATCATTTCTGATGTTTGACCTTGCTCACCATCAAGGAGTTCTGAGAAATATTCTTTCCATCTTTCCATTACTTCCTTCGGGGCAGTAAGCAATTTGCCTTGCTTGTCCTTTATAAATTTGAGAGGGCATTGTTTTTTTCCTTCCTCATGTTCTTTAGGGTCTTATAGAACAATTTCTGGTTTTCTTGTGCATCTTTTTCTAGCTTTTCTCCAAATTCTTCCCAGGACTTCTGTTTTGCTGCTAGCACTTTGTTCTTTACTTCTGTTCTGAGTGTCACATATTCTCTATATTTTTCCATTTGTCCTGTTGTGTTTTTAGCTCCTAAGTATTGTTTCCATGCCATTTTCTTCTCTCTTATTTTCTCTTTGACTTCCTCTGTCCACCAAGGTGTCCTCTTTCTCTGGTTCCCAAGTCGGACTTCACCACATGCTTCTGCAGCAGCTGTCTTTATGATATCCTTGAATTTAATCCAGAGGGTTTCCAAGTCATCAGGTTGTTCTTCTGTGTTGCTCACCGCTGCAGCAATAAGCCCCTGATATCTGGTCTTAATTTCTGGCTCTCTCAGCTTGTAGGTCCTAATGCTCATTTCTCCTGCTCGTTTACTTGGTTTCTTGCGTGATGTTGAGCAGTTCCTAGGCTGAGCAACTCTTTCAGTTGTTCGTTTGATTGTTAGCAGGTAGTGATCACTTCCAATCTCTGGCCCCCTCCAGACTCTTGCATCTCGGACATATTTGAATGAGCTTCTCCGAACAATGGCATAGTCGATCACTGACTTCTCATTCTTTGTTGGTTCACATCTAGTGTATGCATGTATGCGCTTATGGGGGAACTTTGTGTTTGTAATGATCAGATTCTGCTCACTGCAGAATCTAAGGAGTCGCTTTCCATTGTCATTGAGAGTATCTTCTCCATATCTTCCGATAACTCCACCCCATCTAGCATGGTCATTTCCAACTCTGGCATTAAAATCTCCGAGCATGATAACTTCATCTAGGCAGTCATCCACTGTCCTTTGAAGCAGCTCGAAGAATTCCTCCTTGACCTCTGCTCTCTCATCCTCATTTGGCCCATACACTATGACCAGGTTGACTATGGTTTCTCCTTCTTTTAGTTTCACAACCATAATGCGCTCTGAGACAAAGTTCCACCCCTTGATACTATCTTTTTGATTTTGGGCCACAATGCAACCCACACCCCCTTTAGCTCTTTCGGATATGGGTACACCACTGTAGAGCAGCGTGTTGCCATTGAGATCCATGACTCCTTGTCCTTTTTTCTTTGTTTCCGTTATAGCCAGGATTTCTAGTTTTGCTTCCTCATCTCTTCCACCAGCTCCTCTTCCTTCCCATTTATACTTCTTGTGTTCCATGTTCCATAAGTCGTAGTCCGTAGTCCGTTCCAGTTCGTCGCCTTTAGAATCAGTCCGGTTTTCTCTCTTGTGTTACTCGTAATCGTGGTTTAAAGCAAACAGGTGATTTTGTGACCCCTATGTGGTCCCACCTCGCCATCCATGAGAGTAGTTAAAATTCATCCAGAACTTTTTACAATAAGCCATGTTTTTAAAAGTTTAACTTTTTTCGAAGAAATTGCCAGAAATTAATTCCATTCAAATATTACTGATCTGCTATAGCAGAATTTTATCAAGATTTTTTACACATGACAGTAAACGTTTTTCCTACTGGATTTTGTACCTAAAGGTTGTTCACTGGTCATAAGCAATCCAAATAATAAACAGCTCAAGGAGTAACCGTTTTTTTCGAAAAATCAGTTCCTTTTTTCATCATGCATAGAGTGTCTTAAGCTACCATGGTGAAGAACGACACGGGACCAATAAACTCTTTAATATATGCATCATATATATATATAGCTTATATTTCATATATTATTATTTATATATTCACATGGCTAACATCTCGCTGAATAGCACGACACAAATATCGGCTTAGGCGTATATATATATATATTTATATTCAATTTAATAAGGACAGTGCCAAAACCATAGAAGAACCTTATTTACGGGGTAACACATCTGACACCCCAAACACTAACTGCAGTGAAAAGGAGGAATATCCCGGAACAAAAAAAGTAACGCCTTAAGATTTCAGCAGACTACGGAATTGAATTAAGCCGACAGCAAACCCCGTAGTCTTGGGCTGAAATAAGCTGAGCACCCAAGCAAAAGACTCTGATTGTTTTAGTAGTTGCTGGATGTTTTTTTATTCCATGGAATGCCTTTCAAATGATAGGTAAAGTGCAGAAAGAAAGTGGGCCACTGTAATGCGTGCATTAAATGACCGAAATAATAACCTTAATTTTAGACTTGTTGCATAACATCATATTGTCAGGAATCTGCTTTCTTTTTCTGTGAAATTTTTTACCTTATCCAACTGGTAAATCTATACTTAGTATACCAGGAAGCTCTTAAAATAATAATAACAGTTAGTTCCTATACCCCTTAACTGACTTTGGAATTGCATATCCACATCGTTTAAAATGTTGAATCTCTTTGTGGGTTAATTAAAAACTCTGAGAAGCTAATTTTCTTTGGCCAGTTTATCTAACAAAAGACCTTTACAATATGAACAGATGGTCTAAAGAGGGCCTAATTGAAATAGAGATTTTTTTTTATTCCACCTTGTCTGTAAATATGCTTTTAGAAAGCATGTAACATGATTGATGTTGTGCTATATGCTTAGCGATAGTGGCAACGTAATAAAACTTTCCGTGTTGGTCAACTATTATTGTCCCCATTAACTGATGTTTAACAGTACTTAGTATTCAACAATTCAAGCATCTATGTCACCAAATTGAGAATGAAGTAGTACATAAGTATATAGCAGAGGATATATTTAGACAAATACATAAGTGCGGCAAATACATTAATGTCGTAAAGATGGCTTAGTTCTAAAAGTTGTTTCTTAAAACTGTTTTAGAGTTACCGCGTAAATGGCATGCCTCGTGAAAACCGCAATCTAATATTAGGATCCTTATTTTCACAGAGTTACCTACATTTTGATAGAAAACAAAGAAAAAAAGACTCTAAGCTCTCTCATCAAAAATTACGACACGAGACTAAATATAAGCTGTGTATGCGCAAACCAATGCACTCAAGACAGGAGGGGAACGGCGGATAAAAAGAAAAAAAATATGACTGGAAAGGCTAAGGAGACGCAATGGGGGGGGGATGGAGGAAAGTAAAAATTCACGTCCCCCAAATTGACACGAGGTACGGAATTGGACGTTTTGCGATACCAAGCCTTGATTTGAATTGAGCGGCAGAACGCGGATGGTAGGAAAATTACAAAAATTTAAAAAGTAATTTTTCTTAATATTAATGTTAGGAATATAAAAATTAGCTGGCCGGATGGCCTATTCTGAGCAATGAAATAATATGATCTTAATTTTACAAACGGATAGATAATATTGAAGATAATGACAAAAGACAGTGTAGTTTACATCATCGACAGACTGCCTTGAATAAAAAGTGTCGTTATTTGCACACAAAACACGACCTTGGGGACGCAGGTGTTCAAAGTTACTTATTATGGAGGAGAGGGTTTTTGAGCGGTAGCTGTGTCTAAATATAACTTTTTACGACAAAATTTTAAAGGGAGAGAAAGGTTGCTTCAAAAATCAAGCACATTTTTTTTAGAAACACAAGTAGAGACGGACAGACTAACAGATAACCATCCATACTTGACTGAAGCATGACTGAAATGACTTTAGTGTAGAAATTTGAAATTTAAAGTACAACTAGGCAGTGATTGGCCACAGACAATCATATCATTAGCGCTCAGACGCGAAAGTGGGGTCATTCTTCAATAATTGTTCAGTGTTAGACACAGATTTTAAAGTGTGGTGTTTTCCCATATGAAAGACAGTGAATAAATTTAGGGACGCCATACTATAGCCAGCAGCTCAGCTGAGTTTTGCTAGCAATTCTGTGTTATGTATTCATAATCTGGTAAGATTGAAATTATTTCTTTATATATTTTGAATATTGTTTCATGTTCGAGTGATTTGATACTGCCATATCAAAATCTAGCCTTACAAACAAGTAGGGATTTGCTCTAGACCCCCCGCCCAAGTCAGGGTCTAGGGACCAACAAGGTACATAAACTACAGCAAGGATTATGCAAGATAGATCAAGCGTTGAAACAGATTACCTATCTTCTTTTAGGGCCGACAACTAATAAATATTTTTCAGAATCTATGGTCTGGGAGGATCTGTCTGATGTAAACCCACCATGGTAACTGTGCTGTTTGGTCAGAGAGATCTGACCTGTCTGTATGATGTGGTTGTTGTGTCAGTGTTGTGTCCAGACGTGGGTAGAGAATAGATTTTGACACATGGCCCATACTTTGATTGCAGAGCTGTGAGTTTCTATCGACAACAAAGCAGAGTCTATTCGGTGGGTGACTGTACTCGAGTGTATCTGTGCAGTTCTTGTGACAGAGACCACCATTATTGCCCGCCAGCACGGAGAGGTGGGACCGCAAGTTTTCAGCACCAGAGCTACAAAAAGATGAGTGAGCCTCTGGTCTGCTGGACATTCACCAACTATTGGTAGTGACTAATATCCCCGTAAAAATTCCCACCATTTTCTGGACATTGTGTAGTCAATATAGACAGGTGTGATGAGGCCACCCCAACAGCACAAACAGTAAATATCCTCCCAAAGAGATGACTACTCGAACTTTTTTTTAATAAAACTAACTAGTCTAGTACTTAAATATGGTACGCTCTTGCATTTATTATGTAACATTCCATGCATTTTTTTTTCATAAATTTTCAATCCTTCTTTTAAAACAAGTTCTGGTCACATAAAACTTGATCCAGAACCAATAAATGTAATATAATTATATCAAAAACTTTATACACGTGAGTTAGTTCAGTGTATTTTAACACTTGTTAATCTTATTAGTCTTCTTAAATGTCTGTGGGTGTATTTATAACTAACACACCACATTACACATCATTACCCTAGACACTTTACGTAGCCACATTCATTAAGAAAAAAAAAATTAAGTGTGAGGTCGTAGTGGTAGCAAGAAAGGCCTTCTGATAATTCTCAACTACATTTTATCTCAGGAGCCTTCACAGCTGGCCTCATACAATTTACATGTAGTAATAACACCATCATACAATACCATCAATACCACTACATAAATTGGGGTCTTGTCCAGGGATAATTAGCCCAACAGTAAAATTAGGATCTCCTGGTGGGAGAAATAAAAGTAGGGAAATAAATTGTAAAATTTCCTTTAAAATTAAAAGTGTCCCTGCAGATAAAAGTTGGTGAATCTTCACAGCCAGTAATAATTAATTAGTTAACTGGTTAGTTAGAATTAGTTAGACTATAGTCATATAGTAATTAGAAGTACTTAGTGTATTTACTGGTTAGAGATTTATCTTGTATATTATTATATTGTCCAAAAAGTATGGCAGAGCTAGCAAAGTTTAGATCAGCTGCTGTGCTCACTGCGAAGGAGATGGGGATGGATGGTCAAATTTTAATTCAATACGTAACGACTGAATGTGATAAATATATTGAAAGGGAAGATAGAAAGGTAGCTGAAGAGAAGAGGTTACAAATTGAGGCTGATAGAGAAATTAAGAGGCTGCAGATTGAGGCAGAAGAAAAACGACAGCAAAGGGAGGCAGAAGATAAAAAGGCCGAAAGGGAGGCAGAAGATAAAAAGGCCGAAAGGGAGGCAGAAGAAAAAAGGTTGACTGCCGAAAGGGAGGCAGAAGATAGAAGGTTGCAGAGGGAGCACGAATTACGACTAAGGGAGCTGGAATTACAAGGCCCGGCCCCTGAAAATGGTGCCAGCCCTTTTGCCTCAGATGCTACGCCCAGTATGGGAGCCTCAAACTCAGCTATGGGGTTTCATTTAGACCATTTTGTTGAAAAAGACGATGACATAGAGGGGTACCTAGGACGTTTTGAGTTATTAGCTACTACATATGGGTTAGAGAGAGAGAGGTGGAGCTTAAAGCTATCACAGGGATTGAGGGGTACTTCTTACGAAGTATTTGCCAAAATGAACAGGGAAGACCAAGACAATTATGACATGTTAAAGCAGGCTTTGTTATTAAGGTACGAAAAGAATGGTGAATTTTATCGTAAGAAATTCAGAAATGCCAAACTGTTGTCTGGGGAGACATACCACCAATTTTCTGCCAGAATAGAAACCTATTTGGAGAAATGGACGGCTCTGGGGAAGACCCAAGATCTTAAAGAAATGATCATGATTGAGCAATTGAGAGAGTCCATGGCTCCAGACATGAGAAAATTTCTCATGGAACAGGGTGCAGAGAAGTTGGGGGAAATTTTAAATGTTGCTGAGAGGTATCAGGCAGCTCAGGCAGAGGTAAGTGGTGCTAAGAAGAAGCACATAGACAATTTTAAAGCTCCACAGCAATTTAATAAATTTGATAATAGAGAGCAGGGAAATAAGGGTAGGACAAACTTTGAGCGGCAAAGAAATGACTATCGCGACAGAAACTCACAGTTCAATGACCAAAAGTTCAATGAAAGAAAACCGTTGAACCAAGGAAAAAGATGGTGCAAATGGTGCAAGAAGGATAACCATAACACCGAATTTTGTAGAAGGAAACCTTCAAACATTGCTGCAATGAAGTCGGGGACGCAAAGAGTAAAGGTTAATCCTAAGGGACAACAGGAACCTTATCACCCCCCAGTTTGTGAGGATGTTATTTGTAATGGGGTCACCATAAGGTGCCTTTATGATACAGGTTTGGATTATGATTCAGTTGTGAAGTCTAGCCTAGTGGACCCAAGTCAGTATACCACAGAAACAGTGGAAATACAAGGGGCGACTAAGGACATACCACTCATGACACTTCCCATCGCAAGGATAACGGTGAAAACTCGCTATGTGGAAGGAGAAATCAGAGCAGCAGTGATAGATGAACCAATCTACCCTCTGATATTGGGGTGTAGATACGTCTTCTTGGGGAATCCCGAGAAACCTGTGATCATGGCGACAGTGCAGACCAGGTCACAGAAGAAGGAGGAAGAAGGTGAACCTATAAATGCTCATCCAGAGGAGATGAGGAAGGCGCAGGCTGAGGATAGGACACTCCAGCCATGTTTTAAAAAAATTACCCAAATGCCACACACCTCCGAGCAAGGGGGAATATTTCATGAAGAACAAACTCTTATACAGGAAGGCCGGAACTGGAACAAATGGTCACAACCAGCTGGTTCTTCCCATTTCATATAGAGATAAAGTGATGGAACTCGGACATGCGATTCCCTTCAGTGGTCACATGGGGATCAGCGCCACCGGACAGCGTATAGCTTGTCATTACTTCTGGCCAGGGATAACGGAGGATATAAAAAGATATGTCAAATCCTGCCCAGAATGTCAAAGGGTAGCTCCAAAGCACTGGACTGCTCCTGCAACTCTAGGGGAAATGCCCATAGTGGGAACACCTTTTGAGAGGGTTGCAGTGGATATTGTAGGACCTCTCACTCGGACCAAGAGGAGGAACAGTTACATCCTTACTCTGGTGGACACTTGTTCTATGTGGGGAGAGGCGGTAGCCCTGCCATCAATTGATTCAAAACATGTAGCAGAGGCACTACTTACAATATTTACCCGATTAGGATTCCCGCATCAAATCTTGACGGATAATGGTTCTCAGTTCAAGGGGAAACTAACGGAAGAAGTTTTTAAGCTATTTCAAGCCAGGCACTTTCATTGTAGTCCGTACCATCCACAAGGGAACGGCCAAGTAGAGAGGTTCAATGGGACTCTCATTTCTATCCTGAGAAAGCTGGCACACGAAAAACCGGATCTGTGGGATCAATTCCTGCCCGCCGCATTGTTTGCGTACCGGGAGGTACCACATAGTTCAACCGGGATGGCTCCCGCAACTCTGCTATTTGGGAGGCCAATAAAAGGGCCTTTAGAAGCTCTATTAAGGACCTGGACAGATGAGAAGGCGGAAGAGACTGTTACCTCATCGTATCAATACGTGAACGAACTGACCACTCGTTTGAAAGCTGGATGGAAACTGGCAAATGATAATTTGAAACAAGCCAGGAAGAAACATGCAGCATACTTTAATAGGAAGGCAAAGGACAGGGAACTGGCAGTCGGAGAGAAGGTGCTGCTTTTACTACCCGGAAGCCAGAATAAATTACAAATTGGTTGGCAAGGTCCATATACGGTTCTAGAGAAGGTGTCTAGAACAAACTATAAAATTGACAAAAAGGGGAAGGAAAAAGTTTATCATGTAAACCTGTTAAAGAAGTATCTGGACAGACCACTCCAGGAAAGCACCCCCTTATTGACCTTAGCTATTGCAACCCAGATGCAAAAGGAACCACTCACCTCACATGAATACCCATTACATCCTTGTGAAACAGCAGCACAGGTAAAAGTCAGTAAGCACCTGACTAAAAACCAGAGGGAGAGAGTTCAAAAGGTTCTGGAGGAACATACAGATGTATTAACAGATAAACCAGGCCATACAAATTTGCTACAGTATGACATGAAACTGGTAGACTCAAACCCAATCTGTATGAGAGCCTATTCTATTCCGTTCGCGAAGGAGAAGGCATTAAAGGAAGAAATAGATTATTTATTGAAGGAGGGGATTATTTCGCACAGTGAATCATCTTTTAGTTCTAGTGTCGTTTTGTTGAGGAAACCGTCTGGGGAACACAGACTGTGCATAGATTACAGGAAACTGAATGCTGTCACAGAAGGACAAGTGGATCCATTACCAGACACAAAACAGCTATTTGCCAGACTGAACAAGGCAAAATACTTTTCAAAGGTGGATCTTAGTAAAGGCTATTACCAGATCCCAGTGAAGCCTGAAGTGAGACCTTATTTGGCTTTTAGCACTTCGGATGGACATTATGAATTCAATATGCTACCATTCGGACTGAAAAATGCTCCGAGTGTGTTTTCAAGGATGATGCGAAAATTGTTGGACCCCCTGAATAACCCATGTATCACAAATTTCATGGATGATATTCTCGTCGCCACCGAGACCTTTGAAGAACACATTGAAGCTCTGGAGATGTTGTTTGATAGACTTCGGGAGGCGAACTTAACTGCTAGGCCAACAAAATGTTGTATTGGATGCAAAGAGTTGGAATTCTTGGGACACACTGTATATCAGGGTAATATGACCCCTGATCCTAAGAACTTGGAAAAACTGCAGAGAGCACCTAGGCCGCAAACAAAAAAAGACGTGCGATCATTTGTGTCGTTATGCGGATTTTATCAGAAATACATCAAGAATTTTAACGCTATTTGTGCTCCTCTGACTGATCTGACTCGCAAGGGACTTCCAGATAAAATTATTTGGACTGCACAATGTGAACTAGCGTTCCAAGAGTTAAAGGAAAAACTCACTAGCAAGCCTATTCTCAAACTGCCTGATTTGACACAGGACTTTGTCTTAAGAACCGATGCAAGTAATGTGGGACTCGGAGGGGCTTTGTTGCAAAGATCATCTTCACCTGATGGGGAACTGAAACCAGTCGCTTATGCAAGCCGTAAATTGAATAAGGCGGAACAAGGATACTCCACAAGCGAAAAAGAATGTTTAGCATTAATCTGGGCAATAAAGAAGTTTCAAATCTATCTGTATGGTAGGACTTTTGTGGTGGAGACGGATCATCAGCCTCTCGTGTTCTTGTCTCAGGCTAAGCATGAAAACGCAAGATTGCTGAGGTGGTCTTTATTGCTTCAACCTTATCAGTTCAGTATCCAATATATCCCAGGCAAATTGAATGTCGGTGCAGATTTCCTCAGTCGGCACCCCTGTGATCAAAATTAGAGTAGTGGCAGACGTGAGGAGTAATTTTACCTATGTGTATCGCTGGTTTTGGAACTTGCCATAGGCATGTTTTCAAGTGGGGAGATGTGTAGTGAAATTGACAGAGATACAACGGTAAAATACTCAAAAGATAACATTTAAGGATAAAAACATAATGCGTAGGCTGCTGATGTACATGATCGCCTAGACCGCGGGTCATCACCCTCCATAAAATTGACTTGCTAGACAGGAGGGGAACGGCGGATCAAAAGAAAAAAAATATGACTGGAAAGGCTAAGGAGACGCAATGGGGGGGGGGGGGGGGGGAGGGGGAGGAAAGTAAAAATTCACGTCCCCCAAATTGACACGAGGTACGGAATTGGACGTTTTGCGATACCAAGCCTTGATTTGAATTGAGCGGCAGAACGCGGATGGTAGGAAAATTACAAAAATTTAAAAAGTAATTTTTCTTAATATTAATGTTAGGAATATAAAAATTAGCTGGCCGGATGGCCTATTCTGAGCAATGAAATAATATGATCTTAATTTTACAAACGGATAGATAATATTGAAGATAATGACAAAAGACAGTGTAGTTTACATCATCGACAGACTGCCTTGAATAAAAAGTGTCGTTATTTGCACACAAAACACGACCTTGGGGACGCAGGTGTTCAAAGTTACTTATTATGGAGGAGAGGGTTTTTGAGCGGTAGCTGTGTCTAAATATAACTTTTTACGACAAAATTTTAAGGGGAGAGAAAGGTTGCTTCAAAAATCAAGCACATTTTTTTTTTAGAAACACAAGTAGAGACGGACAGACTAACAGATAACCATCCATACTTGACTGAAGCATGACTGAAATGACTTTAGTGTAGAAATTTGAAATTTAAAGTACAACTAGGCAGTGATTGGCCACAGACAATCATATCATTAGCGCTCAGACGCGAAAGTGGGGTCATTCTTCAATAATTGTTCAGTGTTAGACACAGATTTTAAAGTGTGGTGTTTTCCCATATGAAAGACAGTGAATAAATTTAGGGACGCCATACTATAGCCAGCAGCTCAGCTGAGTTTTGCTAGCAATTCTGTGTTATGTATTCATAATCTGGTAAGATTGAAATTATTTCTTTATATATTTTGAATATTGTTTCATGTTCGAGTGATTTGATACTGCCATATCAAAATCTAGCCTTACAAACAAGTAGGGATTTGCTCTAGACCCCCCCCGCCCAAGTCAGGGTCTAGGGACCAACAAGGTACATAAACTACAGCAAGGATTATGCAAGATAGATCAAGCGTTGAAACAGGTTACCTATCTTCTTTTAGGGCCGACAACTAATAAATATTTTTCAGAATCTATGGTCTGGGAGGATCTGTCTGATGTAGGCCCACCATGGTAACTGTGCTGTTTGGTCAGAGAGATCTGACCTGTCTGTATGATGTGGTTGTTGTGTCAGTGTTGTGTCCAGACGTGGGTAGAGAATAGATTTTGACACATGGCCCATACTTTGATTGCAGAGCTGTGAGTTTCTATCGACAACAAAGCAGAGTCTATTCGGTGGGTGACTGTACTCGAGTGTATCTGTGCAGTTCTTGTGACAGAGACCACCATTATTGCCCGCCAGCACGGAGAGGTGGGACCGCAAGTTTTCAGCACCAGAGCTACAAAAAGATGAGTGAGCCTCTGGTCTGCTGGACATTCACCAACTATTGGTAGTGACTAATATCCCCGTAAAAATTCCCACCATTTTCTGGACATTGTGTAGTCAATATAGACAGGTGTGATGAGGCCACCCCAACAGCACAAACAGTAAATATCCTCCCAAAGAGATGACTACTCGAACTTTTTTTAATAAAACTAACTAGTCTAGTACTTAAATAGGTACGCTCTTGCATTTATTATGTAACATTCCATGCATTTTTTTTTCATAAATTTTCAATCCTTCTTTTAAAACAAGTTCTGGTCACATAAAACTTGATCCAGAACCAATAAATGTAATATAATTATATCAAAAACTTTATACACGTGAGTTAGTTCAGTGTATTTTAACACTTGTTAATCTTATTAGTCTTCTTAAATGTCTGTGGGTGTATTTATAACTAACACACCACATTACACATCATTACCCTAGACACTTTACGTAGCCACATTCATTAAGAAAAAAAAAAAAATTAAGTGTGAGGTCGTAGTGGTAGCAAGAAAGGCCTTCTGATAATTCTCAACTACATTTTATCTCAGGAGCCTTCACAGCTGGCCTCATACAATTTACATGTAGTACCATCATCATCATACAATACCATCAATACCACTACAGTATTCTTATTTTGATATCGCTGTCTGTCCCTCCAACTTTGTCTATATTACTGCCAAGATACGTATATGGAAAAAAAAAAAAAATGCACTACAGCGGCTCTCATTTTATCGAGGAGCTGAATACAATTAATTTGAAAATAGTGTTATCAGAAAACTGAGGAATGTATTTGTTATTTTAGACAGTCCTACTTATTCAATTTTGTCAATATTTTTTCAAGGTGACTCCACAAATTGCAAAAAAAAAAAATAATAAATAATAATAATAAAATAAACAAACTGAGCATGAAAAACATTATACCAATACAGGGAAAGTAATTTTATTTTAAATGAATAAGCGGATTAGTGGATTACACCTGTTGGATTATAATTCATATGTAAACGCTTCCGTAAAGATGTAGAAAGTCCATTAACATTAGTTAAACAATGAATAGGTAACTGAAACAGTTTTCCAAATCTCAGGTTTTTTTGCTGGTCATTTATCATTGTCAGATTTTTTAAATTGTGTGTAATGACACCTACACACATAGGATGACGTCATAAGTTATTGTCAAGGATTAATTAAAAAATTGTTTATATTGGCATTTGTTAAAACAAATGAAGACTTATCTATCTATCTATCTATCTATCTATCTATCTATCTATCTATCTATCTATCTATCTATCTATCTATCTATCTATCTATCTATCTATCTATCTATCTATCTATCTATCTATCTATCTATCTATCTATCTATCTATCTATCTATCTATTCTATCTATGAAATAAGAACATAAGAGAGCATATATATATATATATATATATATATATATATATATATATATATATATATATATATATATATATATATACTGTATTGTTATTTGTGTGTCAGTGACTAATTAAAACTGTTGTTAATATGGAGAACAGGTCCTGGAGCAGGTCGACCACTTTAAATATCTCGGTGCTATTATAGACCGAAAGGGAGGCATCAATGAAGAGCTGGCCACTCGAAAAGCAGCAGCTGGGAGTCTTTTTCAGGCCATAAATCGAGAATTCCTCAGCAAGAGAGAGGTTGGTAAGAAAACGAAGATGGCTGTATACCGCTCCACCTATGTCCCAGTCTTGACATATGGATGCGAATCATGGGCAATGACTACAACCCACAAAAGCCAGATCCAAACCTCAGAAATGAGGTATCTGAGGAAGGTGGTTGAAGTAACAAAAAGAGACATAGTCCGCAACCAGACGATACGTCAAGGCCTAAAATCCCACCCCCTGCAGACCCAAGTAGAACAGTCCCAACTAAGATGGTTTGGTCATGTCTGCAGAATGGGAGAAGATCGGCTACCACGACAAGCATGGGAAACAAAGAGCCAGGGATCCAGACCACCAGGACGACCCAGAGTCCGCTGGGAGGACAACATTAGACAATCTTTGAAGGACCGAGGACTAGAATGGAACCAGGCCAGGAGGAAGACAGCCGACAGGATAGTCTGGCGCTCTCTCTCCCAAACCTCTACACCTCACGGTAGAAGGGGAACGACTAAGTAAGTAAGTTAATATCGCTGAATAGACAGAATATCCAGTGCCTTGCTCCTTGTTGCCGCTAATATTTACTTGCACATTGGTGCATGTGTAGAATCTGTCAGAGTTTTGTATCTTCTAATTTATTATAGTTCATCAGTGTTGGCGTTGCTACCGTTTTCATTGTTGATGTATCTATTTTAGCAGAAACCCAACATGCATTTTCGTGTGTATGTACTCAAGATGGCGGTATGAAATGACGCACTTTTGTACTGTGCTTTCCATTTCGCTTTTTTTTTGAAGAGCATATTACCATTGGGTATCCGACTTGCTAAGCGGTTAGAGCACTTTCCTCTCGCGGCACAGTTACTGGGTTCCGGGATCGAAACTTGGTAGCGTTACGAGTCAGTCTGCCCAGCTGTAAATGGGTACGTGTCTCTGCTCGTCAGTTAGGGTATGCAAAAGCAACGAGGAAGTGAACTAGTCACCCCACCTCATATAATGTTGGTCCGAGTTTTGTGAAGTCTTGAACACTTTACTCCCTAACGGTATTTTATTCTCTGGGACTGGCTTTATCTTTTTTCTTAATATTCCTAATTGTAGCGTTTCTTAACGTTTAAATATATTTACGATTAGCCTAATAGAATGTAAATATCTAACAACGGCAATATTTACACAGAGAAAATTGAATCCCACACACGGTGTTTACAAAGATATGGGCATCCACGGGAATATCTTCTTTGTATTTCCCCCAATTTAATCACAAAGCGTAACAAAAAAAACTAATGGGACGTGCGTACATAATGACGTCAGAGTAATGCGTTCAAAGTTGAACCTGCTTATATTGCGGGCCTTGATCTTCTGCTGCAACTCTAAACAGGTCGTGTTTATGAGATGATCTGGTTTCCAGACACTGCAAAAATTGAGCATTACTCAAAATTGTGTCTACCAATCCTTGTTAATATAAAATCCTTTTGTGTTATTGTATTGCGGGCAATTGGCGCGGGGGGGGGGGGGGGGGGGAATTTCAGCTGAAATACCAGATAATCTATAAGGTTATGAGTTGTACAGCCGGATCTCATGTTAAACTGTAATGTTAGAGTGACATATAATGTAATGAAATATAAAGCTTGAAGACTTTATAGTTTTATAGTTTAAAAGCTTTTATTGGATGGAGTAACCGTCCCCACGCCGAAACCTTCTTTGTCGCTTTTACGATTATGTGGTAGAGTTCAGTGTTAACATTGACCGTCGCATCTGTACTGCTTTATCCTATCTCCACTTTAGCTTGTTTCGAGAAAAACACGTTTAAAGTTTTTGTGTTACTAGTTAAAAAGTAGGATATACGAGGTATCACATTAAAATGAAATTTTTCATGATGATCCATACTTTTAACTGTAAGATATTGTGTAGGATGATAGATTAAACTATTTTATATCAAAATATGACCTCAGATCAATTTTGGCGAAAAGTGGAGATAGAATAAACAGTATTTTCTTAGCTCCCCTTTCGAGTCTTTGTACCACACGTGTGATTTTATGATTTTATGAAATATAATACCGTATATATATATATATATATATATATATATATATATATATATATATATATATATATATATATATATATATATATATATATACTTACTTACTTATTCGTTCCTCTTCTACCGTGAGGTGTAGAGGTTTGTAAGAGAGAGCGCCATACTATTCTATCGGCTGTCGTTCCAGTTCGTTGCCTTTAGAATCAGTCGGGTTATCTCTCTTATGTTTCGCGCAATCAGGTTTTTAAGACAAACAGGTGATTAGAGACGGTGTAGGCGGAGTTTATATATAATATTAAAAGTTAAATTTCTTCATTTTAACATTTACTTCGTATAAATTAGTTGGATAGGAGTTTTTTTTTGTATTTACAAGTGGATGGTGGGAGAATTAAAAAAAATGAGTGGCTTATTACCCAGTAGAAATAACTATAATAAAGATCTTACCTCAGCCAGCAATTGGAGTATGTAACCTAGCAATAGAATTTATTTATTTAAGTGATACGTCTGCTAGTCCGATGCAGGAACCTTCTTATTGTCATTTTACGACATTGTTTTTTTTTTAAAGCAGGGTCTGTGTTTGCTCCCTAGCCTCATGTCGTAATAGTTGTGACCTTTCTGTTTTATTTTTCACACTATTTTAAGCTAGTCCACAAGATCCCTCGCTTAAAAATGGCTACCAATCGTCATCTAGACCTAGAGATCTACCAAATCATCCTTTGTGAGCTACTGGTAACCACGAACAACCTTTTTGTGATCTACCGGTAACCACGAACGACTAGTCGCCAACCCCTGATCTAAAGTGTATCAACTTTTCGTTGTCTGGCTTCTGTTTCAATCGTCATCAATTTTATAATTTTAAAAAGAGATTTATATTTTTCGCCTTCATTCGAACTCGTGGCCATTTACCATCGATAGTGTTAGCAATGAAGCTTTTTATTTCCGATGTAGCAAGATTTACTCTATTGTTATAGCTAGCGCGTTCCCTATTCAGCTTCTATATTCATCTTTCATTTCCTCAAGTTGAATAAAAATAGAAATGTGGCTAGTATTATTCAGACATTACAGCAGTTTAAGACGTCGAGACCAGACATCATAAATTCGTTACAACGTTATTACACCCGCCACAGAAAAATATATTCGAACCATCAACGTTTTCTTTTCTATGACTAAAGTTAATAGTTAGGAAACGCGTCTTGATTGCTACCATACCTTTGATTTCGACTGGAAGCTCTTTCTGCGCCTTTCAACGCCATATGTGCCAGCTAAGTTCAATTTCCGCCAATTTAAACATACTCTGATTAATGTCTGTTTCAAAATTCTCTGTATTCGAAATACCGTATATAGAAATCTATTAAGGGTCTTCTTCTAATCGATTTTGTGGTTTCTCAGTGGGTGGAAATATATTTTACTTTCATTCCGTTCTGGCTGCAGGGAAAATATGATATAAAGATGTAATTACTGATTGAATGTTTTTTTTTTATGTGCTTAGGTATGTCCAGATTGCTTTCTGGACTGTTTCCTTTAACAAGGTCTCAATAGTAGATCTGACTTTATGAAGATAGATTGAGCGAACCCAAGAAATCGTAACGAAACTAGGATAGATCAAGCCAAATCCGGTGTAGGAGAGAGTAAATTACATGATTGTATCTCATTTGTGACTTTTGACGTCGGTCGTGGAATGATACATAGATTTGAACATCTGTTTTCTTTTTGTTCCGTCTTCCCTTATGTAGAACTTGTGTACTGCTCTATTTTCAAAAATAATAATTTCATATATGTATACATAATTATATTATATATATATATATATATATATATTATATATATATATATATATATATATATATATATATATATATATATATATATATATATATATATATATATATATATATATATATATATATATATATATATATATATATATATATATAAAACCAGCAGAGGCAGGAATATTTCAAAATAAAATAAAGAAAAAATCAGTATATTTGGAAAAGATGCGTGTTGTTTCAACAGGCGCACAATATAGATCCCGTCCCGGAAAATGCACCATGAAGAAGATTCCAATTTTAGTGGTAAAATATGAGACTAACATGACGGGACAGAGAATCAGTATGGTTAATGCTGGACTTGACATCTCTTGATCTCCATAGATTTCGAAAAGCAGCGAAAGCTCGTCTTCATTTTGTGTTCTTACTTATAGAAAAAGTTGGATGGACAGACAATGATATCAAAATAAGAATGCAGAAGGTTAGAGGTGCTTTCATTGCATTGGGAAATATATCACGGAGCAAGTAAAAGAGAAAACAATATGAAAAAAACTGGAACATTCTGAGATTACAGTAAAACACATTTAATAACTTCAATGAAGAAAGAGACCAACTGTCGCGCTGGAAGCTGCGACCTATAGAACAAATACAACGATAAACATTTGTAAACGCGATAGATTATCAGTGCTCTGAAGACATACAAAATAGATATAAAGAAAGTAGGAAGTATATAGCAAGAATATCCACGTCATTCAAGATAGCCAGAAATAACTGCGGAAGGAGACCGTAGTAATTCTCTTGATCAACTACGACACCTTAGAATATTGTTTCATTAGCCGATGACCTAGGAATTCTCCAACCCGTTGTTCCGGAAACTGACCAAGCACCACGATCAATAAAAGTAATATAGAGGAGCGATCAATAAACGTAATATAGACGAGCGGTCAATAAATTATAATGTGGTAGAACACATTTATTTTCTTTTTGAGCTACGACACCTACGTACATTGTTTCACTAGCCGATGACGTAGGATTGCTTCAACCCGCAGCTCCTGAAACTGACCAAATATATCGATCAGTACATTTAATTAGAAGTGCAGTCAATAAATAGAAAATAACCTCCTCTGATAGAGTCAAGTTAATAATGACCTATCACCCTCACAGCACTGCTGTCAAAAGGATCCTGTTTCGCCACCTACCTCTCCTCCAAGCTGACCCAGTGGCGCGGGAAGCATTTAGTGAGCCACCCTTGCTGGTATATAGACGGGACAAAAATTTGAGGGACCTCCTAGTCCACAGCCGTTTGAAAACTGTCAACGATGGCCACTTTGGAACCAAGCCATGTAACCGTACACGATGTAAGACATGTCAGTATGTAATCGAAACACGTTCAGTCTCGTTCCCTAACGCCAAGTTCACCATCACCCATGGCTTCACATGTGAGTCACGCTACGTCATTTATGCTATTATATGCAAACGTTGCACCATTACGTACATCGGCCAAACGGGTACACGACTGGGCGACCGATTCTGCAGACACCTCTATGACATCTCTCAGTTTAATTCCACACCTGTGGCCATCCACTTCAATGGCCCTGACCACCACGGTGCCACTGACATCCAGGTGACAGCCATCAGATACTGTTCCTCGGACGCCAACAGTCGGTTTCGCCAGGAACAACGCCTCATCCATCTTATGGGTTGCCTCAAACCACACGGTTTGAATACCCAACATTCTTTTGTCTGAGACGCCTTTCTCTATCGAGTCCCAGTTGTATTATGACTTTCTACTTTGATGCGATCACCCTTTTTTTTTTTTTTAACCAATTTTTTTAATTTAATAATTTTATTTATTTACTTATTATTATTATTTTTATTTTTTTTTTAAATTTGTTTATTTTATTTAAATAATTTTTTTTTTTTTTTTTTTTAAATAATTTTTTTCCTTTATTATTTTTTTATTTTATTTATTTATTTATTTATTTATTTTTATTTATTTATTGGTTTTAAATTTATTTATTATTATTATTTATTTATTTATATTTTATTTATTTTTTTATTTTATTTATTATTTATTGATTACTTTTTTCTCACTCTTTTCCAGTCCTTGTTTCCATTATTTCTTATTTTTAATATACTATCAACTTCCTCTTTTCGGTTTAGTGGCAGCCATCTTGCTTCCCATGTGACTGGACTTAATATTAAGGGAGTTTTTTTCTCTTATTTTTATAGTTTCATGTTCTCTACTTAATTCTCATTTTCTTTCCCTCCTGTCTCTTGTTTGTCTGTCCCTGACGAAGGCCTTGTGGCCGCAACGTAGGTTTTTCTTGTCCTTCTCCTTGTAAGACGTATTACTATTTGTGTGTGTGTGTGTGTGTGTGTTTTTTGTTTTTTTTGTTTTTTTTTCAATAAATAGAATAGCGATTTAATAAATGTAATATAGAAGAGCAATCAATAAATGGAATATAGAAGAGCGATAAATAAAGGAAATATAGAAGAGTGATAAATAAATGTAATATAGAAAAGCAATCAATAAATAGAGGAGCTACAAATTAATATAACATAGACGAGCGAAGAATAAATATATTATGAAGTTAGTTAGTTGCTTATCCTTTACAGGACGTGGCAATCAACCCCAGCTTTTATTGGCTGTTTGTGATTTTTCTAGGCAATTTTTTCATTCAGTAGTTTGTCATTGCTTTCTGAACGGTACGGCGCTTATACCATTGTTAAAAATCCACACAAAGTGATCTGCTACCAAACCGCCTGCAGCAGGTTTCGAACCTGGTATATCTGGATTATGAAACTGCGTTCATATCCATTAGGCCACAGACGCCGACATATTATGAAAGAGCGTTCAATAAATGTAGTGTAAAAGAGCAATGAATACATTTTCGTATGAAAGAGCAATCAAGAAATGTAATATAAAAAATTGATAAATAAATGTAATTTATAAGAACAATAAATATGTGAACCATAGAAGAGTGATTAATAAATTTATTATAGAAGAGATGTCAGTGAATACAGTACAGAAGGGCGGTAAAAAAATGATAGTGTAGGATGGCGATTAATAAAATGAGGTATAGTTTAAAAGTTTAGAATGTTATAGTTTAGAAGAGCGGTAAATATGTTCTACATTGTACAAGAGCAGTGTGAAAATTATAGTGTAGGAAAGCGATCAGTATATTACAATATGGAATAGTGGTCAATTTATTACAGCATGGAAGAGTGGTCAATAAATGTAGTATAGAAGAGCGGTCAATCAATTTAGTATAGACTAGCGGTCAATAAACGTGGTATAGAAGAGCAATAAAGTCATTTAGTGTACTAGACTGGTCAATAAATTTAGTTTAGGAGAGCGGTGAATGCATTTAGTATAGAAGAGCGGTCACTAAATGTAGTTTAGAAGAATAGTCAGTAAATTATAGTAAAGAGTAGCAATCAATCAATGCAGTTTGAAAAAGTGGTCAACAAATTGTAGGGCACGACAGCGGTTAATAAACTGTGGTATAGATGAGAAGTCTGTATATTACATTAGGAATATGATAATCAAACCACACGGTCTTTTTTTATTTGGATATGCGCCTTAATATAACCGACGGACCCTTTTTCTCTGTTGAACGGTTCGCGCCTCGCCAAAGCAAGGCAAAAGTTTATTTTTTTTTTTTTAAATGTTATAGTAAAAAAGAGCGGTTAATATATTGTATTGTAAAAGAGGAGTCAGGAAATTATAGTGTGGGAAGGCGATTAATGAACTCTGGTACAGACGAGAGGTCTGTATTGTATGGTAGAAAATAGAAGTTGACATAGTATATTGTACAAGTGTAGTCAGTGTTTCGAACAAATGAACGAACTTTACTTTCAAAGGGTTAAGAATTGGGCACGCAGGCCCGTCTGACATTCTGCCCTTCCTCTCTCTCTCATCATGTATACGGTATCCTTTCATCCTCACATTTATTTTATGTATCATTTAAGGCATTTATCATTATAAAAGTAATATAGCATCATACATTTAGTGTAGGAAGGCGGACAATGAATTTTAATTAAGAGGAGCGATCAATAAATGTATTACAGAGGAACAGTCAATAAATGTAGTTTAGAAGAGAGGACAATAAATGCTGTATAGATAAGTGGTCATTAAAATATAGAATAGAAAGGCAAAAAATAAATGCAGTATGGAAAGCTGTCAACAAAGTATGGTATAGAAGGATAGTCAACAAATTATAGTGTAGGCCATCAATAAGTTGTTGTATAGAGAAGCAGTCTATGTTATTGAATAGAAGAGTAGTCTGCATGTTATAGTTTAGAAGAGTGATTTTCAAGTTACAGCAGTTTCCAAACCAGCGTTCTGGAGAGCCACGGAGTTCTGCAAGTCATCCACAGGGGTTCTGCGAGAAATCGTCGAATAAATGTTTTGAAAAATCGCGAATAATTCCAAATGTTGTTTTTATTTATGGTTATATATAGTTGTATGTGTCTATGTTTGTTTCGTATTGTGTTAATAAAAATCATACGCAATTTATGTCTGTAAATGTCTGTATGATAAAAAAAAAGTTATTTAAATTTGAATACTTCCATCTCAGTAACACCAATACTGAAAGATAAATATAGAAGTGATGTAATAACAGTTTACCTCATGAAAACGTAAAAATGACATAACTTTTGATATTAATGCATTGTTTACTATTTATGCAACTGTGTATTTTCTTTTCATTTCAACTCAAATGGCTCTACGGAGAGGGGTAATAATGTGTATTTATACGTATTAGACAGTACAATCATTGTTTTGTTTAATTTTGTCCTGAATATTTCAGTGATTGAGCGTCACATATCCTTTAAATAACTTTATTAAAGCATTGTTCTTGCTTAAAGAATCAAACCAAAGGAAGCTGGGACGTCAGACGCGTCAACAGTGAGAAATGCAATTAGCGACCCATAGCTAGACTGCTTGCGTCAGGGTCAACGAACCTGAGTTGACCAAGACCCTACTCCACCTCCAAGTGGTGGTCTTGGAAACAGGCTGCATCACTGCAGTCTGGCTGAGTGAGTAGGGATCGAAGAGGGAAGGCTAAATCGGTCCCAACAATGCTGCGCTGAAGTCGGATGTGTCGGCCGAAAGGCACAAATATCGCAGCTTCGCTGTAAACGGACACAACGCAACCAACATCCTTTTCAGGACGAACGAAGAAGAAGAAGAAGAAACCAAAAGAAGCTGAATGATAAAAACATCAGTGTAACACAATGCAATCGTTATGTTTGACTGCAGTAGTAGTAGTAGTAGAAGCAGTAATAGTAGTATTGGTGGTAGTAGTAGTAGTAGTATTAGTAGTAGAAGAAGTAGTAGAAGTAGTAGTAGAAGTAGTAGGAGTAGTAGTATAAGTAGTAGTAGTAGTAATAATAAAAATAGTAGTAGTAGTTGTAGTATTGGTAGCAGTAGTAGTAGAAGTAGTAGTGGTAGTATAAGTAGATTTGGTAGTAGTAGTAGTAGTATTGGTAGTAGTAGTAGTAGTAGTAGTAGTAGTATTGGTAGTAGTAGTAGTAGTAGTAGTAGTAGTAGTAGTAGTAGTAGTAGTAGTAGTAGTAGTAGTAGTAGTATTGGTAGTAGTAGTAGTAGTAGTAGTAGTAGTAGTAGTAGTAGTAGTAGAGGTAGCATTGGTAGTAGTAGTAGTAGTATTGGTAGTAGTACTAGTAGTAGTATTGGGAGTAGTAGAAGTAGTAGTGGTAGCATTAGTAGTAATGGTAGTAGTAGTAGAAGTAGTAGTTGTGATAATGGTAGTAATAGTAGTAGAAGAAGTAGTTGTTGTAGTAGTTGTATTGGTAGTAGGAATAGTAGTAGTAGCAGTAGTAGTAGTAGAAGTAGTATTGGTAGTAGTACTAGTAGTAGTATTGGTAGTTGCAGAGGTAGTAGTGGTAGTAATAGTAGTATTGGTAGTAGTAGTAGAAGTAGTAGTAGTAGTATTAGGTAGTAGTAGTAGTAGAAGAAGTAGTTGTTGTAGTAGTAGTATTAGTAGTAGTAGTAGAAGAAGTAGTTGCTGTAGTAGTAGTGTTGATAGTAGGAGTAGTAGCAGTAGAAGTAGTAGTTGTAGAAGTAGTATTGGTAGTAGTAGTAAAAAATAGAAGTAATAGTAGTAGTAGTAGTAGTAGTAGCAGAAGTAGTATTGGTAGTAGTAGTAGAAGTAGTATTAGTAGTAGTAGTAGTATTAGTAGTAATAGTGAAGTAGTAGTAGTAGTAGTAGTAGTAGTAGTAGAAGTAGCAGAAGTAGTAGTAGTAGTAGTAGTAGTAGTAGTAGTAGTAGTAGTAGTAGTAGTAGTAGTAGTAGTAGTAGTAGTAGTAGTAGTAGTAGTAGTAGTAGTAGTAGTAGTAGTAGTAGTAGAAGTAGTAGAAGTAGTAGTAGTAGTAGTAGTAGTAGTAGTAGTAGTAGTAGTAGTAGTAGTAGTAGTAGTAGTAGTAGTAGTAGTAGTAGTAGTAGTAGTAGTAGTAGTAGTAGTAGTAGTAGTAGTAGAAGTAGTAGTAGTAGTAGTAGTAGTAGTAGTAGTAGTAGAAGTAGTAGTAGTAGTAGTAGTAGTAGTAGTAGTAGTAGAGGTAATTGTAGTACGAGTAGAAGTAGTAGAAGTAGTAGTAGTAGAAGTAGTAGAAGTAGTAGCATTGGTAGTAGAAGTAGTAGAAGTAGTAGTAGTAGAAGGAGTAGTAGTAGTAGTTGTAGTAGAAGTAGTAGTGGTAGAAGTAGTAGAAGTATTAGCGGTAGTAGAAGTAGTAGTAGTATTGGTAGTAGTAGTAGTCGAAGTAGTATTGGTAATAGAAGTAGTAGTAGTAGTATTGATAGTAGTAGTAATAGTATGGGTAGTATTGGTAGTAGTAATAGTAGTGGTAGTAGTAGTAGTATGTCGTAGATTTTTTATAAGGAAATTAAGACTTAGGTTGGTCCCTTCTGAATAAATTAGAATAAGTGATAGTCACAGTGAGAGGTAGTAATAGCAATAGAGTTCCACGAGTGAGATGGTAGACTGTGATAGAGGCTGTCTCTGAAATCGAGAAAATCTTCTCTCTTTCACCTATCTTCTACGACAGATTTAGAGGAGTCGGACAGTCTAAACACATATATATTACATATATTGTTCTATCCACTCACGTGCACGCACATACAAGACGACGGTTAGACGTACAGACGTGGGAAAACTATAACAAATGATTATATAGATATTCTAGAACGAGCTGACCAACACGCTGATTAAGTTTAGTTGTAGTTTAATTTATCATAGTAAACTTGCGTCACAACATATAAAATTACATTAAAAAAACATATACACAAAGTTAAGAAAAATCAATGAATTGCTACAAGAATGATAGACCCGTTGGTATGATCCTTCCCTCGAAGCTTAGCCCACAGTCCCGTTAGGAGAAAGATGATAGCCCCAAAAGAGTCACGGATACATATGATTTGGTCTAATATTTCCCCCTTTTAAGGTATGGACAGACTTGATATCTCTGGTCTATTCTAAGGGAACATCTGGTTAGCAATACTTCTTGCATAAGGAAAGTTACAAAGTGGGTGAATCAAATGAAGAACATCCTTCAGTCTACTTTCACTCGGTTCTTTCATCAGGGCCCTGAGTCACTCAACCTTACCTACAATCGTGCCGTTGTTCGCCATCTGGCGCAAGCCTTAGTGTACACTTCGTTTAATCTGTTTTTCTGTGGATGAAGCGGATACCCAGCTCTGCAGATATTGGTTTCATTCAACGGGTCCGGGGAGCGTCCTCTTCAGGCGATCGTTCTTTCTTTACAGATTTAAGTTAATTTCCCTTATTGACGAGGTAAGAGTTAGGATTTCGGCGGGCACACATTGTCAGAACCCGAGGTTTCCCTTAATTTGGAAGATGACCGGTGGACAACTTCTCTCAACAAATAGTCTTGGTTCACCACACACTTTGTCAACAATGTCGGAAAAGTTAATGTTTTTTTCTGTAATTATTCTCGACACAAGGCAGCGTGTACATTAGAGTTTGTGAAGAAATATGATCTGGCTCAAAGGCCCAGTATAAGCATTTATTCTTTAAAAAAAAACCCGTTAGTGGGATTGGTATTCTGTCTATCACTGAAGGCACACGCCCTGTCAGACAGGTGTTACTTGAAAACCCACGTGGTTAAAGATATAAAATGTTTATGTTTCTCACAGGTATGTCTCTGTACTAAACGCCGGCAAAGTTGGGTTACCCCAGTATTCACTGAATAAAGAAAAAAAACACATTTGAAATATTTTACATATTATGTACTCAATATAACTTACATTTTGAACTGCAAGCGTAGAGCTTGACTTGACGTTTAAACTTTCCCGTGAAATAAGTTATATATAAAAATAAATGATCATGAATTAGGAATACCTACGTATTCCGTCAACACTCATGAGGCATCTAGCATTTATAAGTTAGTTTAGAAAAATTATTCTCGTCTGATTATTTAGCAGTTAAATTAAATTCATTATAGCTACATGATTTTAAGCTAGAAATTATAATTTATTCTGTTTTTCCACTGTAACTCGTCGACTAGAGAATATAACAGACTTATAAATTAATCACTCTGCACAAAAGAACTAGTGAAAAATAGGCGATTTGACACTTAATCACTTCACAAAATACTAGATATAATATATTTACCTCAACACAGAACTACGGTATCACAACGAAACTAAGGGTTTCACTTATAAGTTTAAGTATCTAAACGAAGTGACCGCGTCTACTGCACTTGGAGAAATGAGTGAAATACAGTTTCAAACTCAGGTTAAGATATATGAAAACACACAAAGGATGTGCGCTATTTCCAAAACCACGCAATAGCGCAGGTCTCACCCCTTCACTCTCTCTAACATCTCCCATTAACAAGACTCATGCCATAACTGACACTTCTCGTCTTCACACCTCACGCTGACCAGGGCCAACAGTGAGTGCCGTGTCAGATGGAATTGCCAGACAAATGTCTCATACTGCGCCGTGGAGATGTCGGTTATCGCGCCTCACCTGAGTGCTCAGCTGTAAGTGCAGACAAAAGTCTGCTCGTATGTCTGAGATAGATGCATATTAACAATTTCTCGTCTACCTAAGTGGCTGACGTCTTACATAATAGAAATGCGTATCCCAGTATGAGAAAGAAAACGGTAAAGTGAGAATGGGAAATAAAATATTTTTCGCAAACGAACGAATGCGAAAAATACAGGAAAAAGATAAAAGAGCGATAATAAAATAGAGGACACGGGTAGAAAAAAAGAAGAGTATATAGAAAATTTATTGATCATAAAACTCTCTGTGACATAGTAGTAGTAGTAGTAGTAGTAGTAGTAGTAGTAGTAGTAGTAGTAGTAGTAGTAGTAGTAGTGGTAGTGGTAGTAGTAGTAGTAGTGGTAGTGGTAGTGGTAGTGGTAGTGGTGGTAGTGGTGGTAGTAGTGGTAGTAGTGGTAGTAGTGGTGGTAGTGGTAGTGGTAGTGGTAGTAGTAGTAGTAGTGGTAGTGGTAGTGGTAGTGGTAGTGGTAGTACAGCAGTAGCAGTAGTAGTAGTAGTAGTAGTAGTAGTAGTAGTAGTAGTAGTAGTAGTAGTAGTAGTAGTAGTAGTAGTAGTAGTAGTAGTAGTAGTAGTAGTAGTAGTAGTAGTAGTAGTAGTAGTAGTAGTAGTAGTAGTAGTAGTAGTAGTAGTAGTAGTAGTAGTAGTAGTAGTAGTAGTAGTAGTAGTAGTAGTAGTAGTAGTAGTAGTAGTAGTAGTAGTAGTCCTTTCAGTCATAACCAACTATGGAATTCGCCCCTGAGGTGATAGCCCTCAACTGTTTGTTTCTTTGTTTGTTTTTTCTGCCTGGTGTCGGACAAAGTGGTCAACATTACACTGATTGTCAGATCTCAGGCAACATGTTAGTGATATGTAGTTGTTACCGATGCGTTTCTGTTATTGGTGACTTATGGTGCGAATGTTGTTGTGGGCTGTACCTTCGTTATGGATAACGATGACAAGACAAACGTAACGGTAACGATTGGGTCATAAGACTGACCAATTGTTAAGTAAGGCATACTGGACCCATTGTTGAACGTGAATGACGATACGATTTATTACAGAAAAAGACGTTGACATCATGTGCAAGTACAATTCATCGATATGGTTCTGACAGGATATATATATATTGGTATATATAATAATCAACATGGACGTTGAATGACAGCACTCGTCGTTACGACGTCAAGGTTAACGGCTTGGTAGTATACATGGTTCTGTCGAATTGACCGTTCATATACTTTACGTAGTTATATATTCCTGTACGCTTTAAACAGCTCCTAGCAATAGAGGGGACGCACTGGCAATTTGACATATCTGGTCAAATTGAAGCTCTGCCATAACGTTTACATGAGATGAAGTATCGGAGACAAGATACTTAATAAATAAGCCGTTTTCTGGTTAAATATTCAACTCAAGCAAGTCTTGGAATTTTCACATCAAGAACGACATCTTCATCTTATAGATGATTATAATTACTTTATGACCGTGTCTTTCCTGAACTAAGGATAAGCATTAGAAAAATTCACGTCTATACAAGACGGAGGATATCGGGATCTGCCTCCAGTACGTTTGCTAGATAGCAACAGATCACCACGACAAACCGCGCCATACCCGTTTAAGAATGGTGCACGGTCGTACGCAAATAATACAATGAACCTACAATTAACTTAGATGCGCTCACATGTGCGTCCAAAAAATACTAGACTCACATGTGGGGATCTCAAACATTTAACTCCCCGTTTAGGAATATAAAATAACTTAACAGTAGTATAAAGTTAGTTGCTTATCCTTTACAGGACGTGGCAATCAACCCCAGCTTTTATTGGCTGTTTGTGATTTTTCTAGGCAATTTTTTTATTCAGTAGTTTGCCATTGCTTTCTGAATGGTACGGCGCTTATACCATTGTTAAAAATCCACACAAAACGATCTGCTACCAAATCGCCTGCAGCAGGTTTCGAACCTGGTATATCTGGATTATGAAACTGCGTTCATATCCATTAGGCCACAGACTCACATGTGGGGATCTCAAACATTTAACTCCCCCTTTAGGAATATAAAATAACTTAACAGTAGTATACATATTTCATTATGTATGTTTCACAGTTCGTAGACCAGTTGACTGATATGGATATGAAAGAGATTCTCCGGAAATATCGGTACGCGTAATTTTGTTTTATTTTAGAGTAAAAATTTTTTGTCAATTTAAATAAAAAATTAAAATTTCGTTCGGTGTAACGCCAGGTCTAATAAATCAAGTTGCCACACTTTCGTTGCAAATTCGCCAAAAGTGGTAATTGACGAACGTATTACCCATCCCTGTACTAATGCATTGTCGTAGTTGTGCTATTTCCTTGATGCAGTCTGGGTCAGTGCTAGAGGACTATAACGAAATGGACCATCTGTCGTGACGAATTTAGATTATTGGCAGTGACAGCTTAAGTGTCGCTTAACCAACCTTGCTAGCGGTTTTGACTGAGCGAGAAGTTGACCAAGTGATTGGGAAAAGTGATAGACTGAATAGTAAGCTGGTCTCCTACTTCTTCTTCTTCGTACACTCTCAGACGAAGAGAATGCAGTTGTCAGCTTGAGGCTATTTGCATCTCGGTAGAATGGTACTCGTGTCGAAATGTTGCAAGACGGATGTTGTATAGAAAATAATAAATATAGTTACCAGACATGGAGAAGAGAACTAGTGAACTAGTGTAATGATAACACAAGAAAAATCAAGTAGTTAACTACCACAGTTTGAGTTTGTAGCTGTAGAAGAGAGCTATGAAGTAAGTCACCTTCTCGCTAGACCTATACAATGCTCCAAGAGTGTCTCTATTAGAATTATCCTTATCAATACTAAACAATTCTCACACAATCACAAAGTTTCGAACAGAATTGGAATTTAAACAAAATCAATCAGCTGCGATGTATTTAATATATCTGTACATTTATTAATTAAACTAGAAGTTTGGTAAAGATTGCAGATATGTATTTACACAAATCACAAGTTGGAAATTTATAAGGTGTCAATGTCTTTGTTCGTCATTTCGGGCAATTGGTGACTTCTGGATCTTGTTTCTTCAAAGTAATGCATACTTATCTAATTCCGGTCCTTTCACTGTAGACACTTCACGTCATACATCAGGTGTTGATGTCCAAGATACTTATTTCACCTAGACAGGCATCCACAATGCTACTATCCGGCAAATGTGCAGAGGTGGTTCTTGAAACCCAACCTTCGTGCTTTATGCTTCTTATTAGAAGGGTTTGTTGTGACTCTCTCAGAACTCCGCCTAGGCCAGTTCCAAGCCCGGCTGAAAAAGGAGGAGGTCGGCCTGCATGGGGGCCGTAAGGAGGCAGCCCTCCACCATGCAAAGGCACAACAGGCGAATCACCTGTTTGCTTTCAATCTTGATTACGAGAACTACAAGAGAGAAAACCGGACTGATTCTAAAGGCGACGAACTGGAACGGACTACGACTTATGGAACTTGGAACACAAGAAGTATAAATGGGAAAGAAGAGGAGCTGGTGGAAGAGATGAGGAAAGCAAAACTAGAAATCCTGGCTATAGAGGAAACAAAGAAAAGGGGACAAGGAGTCATGGATCTCGATGGCAACACGCTGCTCTATAGTGGTGTACCCACATCTGAAAGAGCTAAAGGGGGCGTGGGTTGCATTGTGGCCAAAAACCAGAAAGATAGTATCAAGGGATGGAACTTTGTCTCGGAGCGCATTATGGTTGTAAAACTAAAAGAAGGAGAAACCATAGTCAACCTGGTCATAGTGTATGGGCCAAATAAGGATGAGAGAGGTCAAGGAGGAATTCTTCGAGCTGCTTCAAAGGACAGTGGATGACTGCCTAGATGAAATTATCATGCTCGGAGATTTCAATGCCAGAGTTGGAAATGTCCATGCTAGATGGGGTGGAGTTATCGGAAGATATGGAGAAGATACTCTCAATGACAATGGAAAGCGACTTCTTAGATTCTGCAGTGAGCAGAATCTGATCATTACAAACACAAAGTTCCCCCATAAGCGCATACATGCATACACTAGATGTGAACCAACAAAGAATGAGAAGTCAGTGATCGACTATGCCATTGTTAGGAGGAGCTCATTCAAATATGTTCGGGATGCTAGAGTCTGGAGGGGACCAGAGATTGGAAGTGATCACTACCTGCTTACAATCAAAAGAACAACTGAAAGAGTTGCTCAGCCTAGGAACTGCCCAACATCACGCTAGAAACTAAGTAAACGAACGGGAGAAATGAGCATTAAGACCTGCAAGCTGAGAGAGCCAGAAATTAAGACCAGATATCAGGGGCTTATTGCTGCAACGGTGAGCAACACAGAAGAACAACCTGATGACTTGGAAACCCTCTGGCTTAAATTCAAGGACATCATAAAGACAGCTGCTGCAGAAGCATGTGGTGAAGTCCGACTTGGGAACAAGAGAAAGAGGACACCTTGGTGGACAGAGGAAGTCAAAGAGAAAATAAGAGAGTAGAAAATGGCATGGAAACAATACTTAGGAGCTAAAAACACAACAGGACAAATGGAGAAATATAGAGAATATGTGACACTCAGAACAGAAGCAAAGAACAAGAAGCTAACAGCAAAACAGAAGTCCTGGAAAGAATTTGAAGAAAAGCTAGAAAAAGATGTGCAAGAAAACCAGAAATTGTTCTGTAAGACCCTAAAGAACACGTGGAAGGAAAAATAATGCCCTCTCAAATTTATAAAGGACAAGCAAGGCAAATTGCTTACTGCCCCGAAGGATGTAATGGAAAGATGGAAAGAATATTTCTCAGAACTCCTAGATGGTGAGCAAAGTCAAGCATCAGAAATGATAACCACTAGCACAGAAGAGAAAACCAATGATGGTGAAGATGACATTAAGATGGAAGAACTGAAGGCAGCACTGGAGAAAATCAAGATGGGCAAAGCAGCAGGGCATGATGGTATAACACCAGAAATGGTTAAGTACATGGGAGCATCAGGCGATCTATTACTCTTAAGGGTCCTACAGGCAGCATGGTGCAACAAGACCATACCAAAGGATTGGGAGATTGCGATCATAACACCAATTTTCAAAAAGGGTGACAATCGACAGTGTGGAAACCATAGAGGCATATCCCTTCTCAGTGTCCCTGGTAAAATCTACTCTAGAATCATAGAGCAGAGACTCCGACGCCTAGCTGAGCCACAATTGGATGAGGTCCAGTGCGGATTTCGAGCAAACCGAAGTACTCAAGACCTAATCTTCACACCCAGACAGCTGAGTGAAAAGGCTCTTGAGTATAAGAGTGAGATCCATCTTTGTTTCATAGATCTGGAAAAGGCGTTTGACAGGGTTCCCTGGAGCAAACTTTGGGACTGTTTGGCAAGGAAGAACATTTCAGCACCTCTGATTCATGCTATACAGAGCTTCTACAAGTCTTGCAGAAATTATGTGAGGACAGCAAACCATAAGTCAGAAGAGTTCAGGACCACCACTGGTATAAAACAAGGTAATATCCTGTGACCTTATCTTTTCATACTCATTGTGGTGGGTTTTGATGTTATTAATTGTCGTTGTTATGTTTACTTAGTGTACTGAATGAGGTCAGCTGTGAAGGTCAGTGAGGATAACAGTTTATGTGAGTTTACAGAGCACCTTGCTACTACCACCTACGACCTCAATCAGACTTACTCTTGACTATTATGTCTGATAGCTACGTCTAATGTCTATAATAATAGATAATTATAATAGCCCCTTCAGTCATAACTGACTATGGGAATGCGCCCCTGAGGTGACAGCCCTCAACTGCTTATTTTCCTGGTGCTCCTTTCGACGTTTTCTCCTCACCTCTGCTTCTTGTGTGAGCCTCTCTTCGCCCAATCTGAGGTGGTGCCGTAAATAGCATCGCCACTTTGTGCGATCGGCAGCTTCATCCTCCCATGTTGCTGGATCCATGTCCAGTGCCCTCATATCTCTCTTGCACACATCTTTGAACCTCAGCTGTGGTCGCCCAACTGTTCTCTTGCCATCTGCTAATTGTCCGTAGAAGATATCTTTTGGGATGCGACCATCTTCCATGCGGCGAACATGGCCAAGCCAGCGAAGTCTGCGCTGTCTAAGAAGCGTATACATACTTTGAAGGCCAGCACGTGACAACACCTCGACATTTGTCACTTTATCTTTCCACGAGATGCCGAGGATGCGGCGTAGACACCGCAAATGGAAGGTATTGAGCGTTCTTTCTTGCTTAGCATAGGTCGTCCAGGTCTCGCTGCCATATAGGAGTGTGCTGGTGACGCAGGCATTATATACCGCAGCTTTGGTCTTCATTATGAGTTTAGAGTTTCCCCAAACACGCGATGTGAGGCGGGCAAAGGTAGCTGCAGCTTTGCCAATGCGGCAAATGTCTAAGGTAATGAAATGTGGTG
This sequence comes from Oreohelix idahoensis, assembly GCA_024509875.1. Taxonomy (NCBI): domain Eukaryota; kingdom Metazoa; phylum Mollusca; class Gastropoda; order Stylommatophora; family Oreohelicidae; genus Oreohelix; species Oreohelix idahoensis. The sequence continues at coordinate 48,587 of JAMPIV010004216.1, read as the reverse complement.
TGCTGGTAATTAAATATACAAACACTCACACACAAACACTAATATTAATCTCTATGATCATGCCAATTAACACTGTGTTTAAATTTAGAAATTACAATTTTTTTTCAAATTTATTTTGTCCTGAACCAAGATTTTTCTTATGGTCAGGACTTTTAAATCAATATGAATCAATTTCTATAGAATTACATATAATCGAGTAAACACATGAAAGACTTATACATATACATAATTTAAATTTGCTAATATTGGTACTAAACTAAAGTCTTTAGGAACTAGTGCTGGATGTCGGGTCGGGATATTTTCATCATACCCAGTCTTTAGTTAACAGTGTTCATTTGCTCTTTAAACAGAATTAATGGTGGACAAGTTTCTTAATACACAATGGAGTTTCTATTATATTATATTCGTTGATGAATTTCAGCAGGCCAGGTCTTTAATACTTATCTGGCCTGTGACGATTGAAGAAAGTTGTTCCTTAGGCCCACTCCTCACTTGCTCTGAGGTAATATGGTAAGCATCTCATTTCGTACAGTGTTGTACTCTTCAGAACCTCTGGCACTAGCACAGTGCCAGACAAAGAAACTCTGAAACCACAAAATTAGGCTAGGTCTTAACATAATACCTAATCCACCATGTTTACAAGCATTAATACACTGAAATAAAAGACAGGGTCAGATCTCTCTGACCGACCCAGCACATCTACATCAAGGCTGTTATCAAGTAGCTTTAGTTTCCCATTCCTCTCCTCTATGGACTGCACTGCATCTGAAATATTTTTATTAATCTCTTTTTTCCATATAATAAGGTGGGTGATATGTTTCCACCTGACCACCTGAAAAGAAACATCTGTATTCTACATTTCTGATAGTTCATCATATTATAATTCAACCTCTAGGCCCTGGAACAGTCGGCTGGGGACCTAGAATAAGTACTCACTTGTCGTAATCATTTTTCATTATATGGCAGTATCACTCACTCAGAATTGTTAAATAAAAGGTTAATAATTTCTGCCTTACCACAATTCAAAATGAAAACACACAGGTACGTTGAAAATAGCACAAACTCAGCTGAGCTGCTGGCTAGACTAGGGCGTCCCACTACTATTAGCACATATATTCAATGGACGACAAACTTCTTAGCCTCAACGATCTGCTTGTATGGACAGTCTTCAACAAAATGGCAACGAGCCGTCCAATTTTCTAATAATCTTAACTGTGTTGACCAATCAAATTGGAAAGCCAATCTTTTTAAATTTAAAATTTTACACTAAGGTCCAAATTTGGTCCAATGTGTAGTGTATTTCTGTTGGTCGGTCTGTCCGAACTTGTCATTCCCCAAGATTGGACTTGGTTTTTGGGCCCAACTACAAAAAAACTATTCAAATTTTCTCTCACTCACTTCTTAGATTTCTACTGCGAAGATATTTTTAGATTCTATCCGCCTTGTCTCCCCCTTGTTTACATGTAATCTTTTCCTACCTTCGTCTCAATGACGCGTCAAAATGTAACTTTAGTGAATGCAAAACTAACATCTGTTTGCTAGTCTGCCACGAACAAATCAGTCTTTTGTCAATAACTTCCGAGTTATCTGTCCGTCCTTTTATTTGAAAGCATATTATTTATCAGGAAAAGATAAGCTCTTAAACTAGCTAACTTTTGTGATTCTAAACTTATTAATAAGGAATTCCATATTTTTTTCCATGTTAGTCTTGAAATCTAGAATCTACCACTCGTTCACTTCTTTTTACCGCTATTTTCAAACTAATTACGAGAATCGTCCGTATTACGTGGGAATTCCGTCATTCTAAATAAGAGCTAAGCCTGTTTTCGTGACCCAAGTGGCTACATGTTCTTTTACATAGTATTTCAAACACTAACTACAAGTTCGCGCGTATGTTAGGCTTAGATTCAAACGCGTGCAGACGGCATCATTTTTTTCTTCACTCCTTTTCTTACCCCGTCTGAACGAATAGGCCTTTCACGTCCCCATGTTATAAATAGTTTTTTTCCCAATGACACTAGAAAACGAGGATACGGTCTACCAAAATCAACGAGATTGTGGCGTGGGCGAAGAAGGAGCAGCGTATCTTAACTATATTTTATTCCTACATTTTATTTTAACGTTTATATTTATAATGGAGGATTTTATCGCTGTATTAATGTATTCCATCACACATCTCCCCACTTGAGAACATGCACTAATGCAAGTTCCAAAACAAGTGATACACATAGATAAAATTAACTCCTTACGCCTGCTGAATCTCTAACTTTGATCACAGGGGTGCCTACTGAGGAAATCTGCACCGACGTTCTGTGACCCCGGAATATATTCAATGGTAAATTGATATGGCTGTAATAATAACGACCATCGTAATAATCTGGCATTTTCATGCTTGGCCTGTGATAAGAATACGAGAGGCTGATGATCCGTTTGGACCACGAATGTTCTACCATATATATAGATTTGGAACTTTTTTATCGTCCAGATTAACGCTAAACACTCTTTTTTGCTTGTGGAATAGCCTTGTTCCGCTTTGTTCAACTTGCGGCTAGCATAAGCGACTGGGTTCAGTTCCCCATTGGGTGAAGAGGACCTTTGCAACAAAGTAGCCCCCAGGCCCACATTGATTGCGTCCGTTCTCACCACAAAATCCTGAGTCAAATCAGGCAGTTTGAGAATAGGCTTGCTAGTGAGTTTTTCCTTTAACTCTTGGAATGCCAATTCACACTGCGCTGACCAAACAATTTTATCTGGATTTCCCTTGCGAGTCAAATCAGTCAGAGGAGCACATATACAGTTAAAATTTTTGATATATTTTTGGTAAAACCCACACAACGACATGAATGATCGCACGTCTTTCTTTGTTTGTGGTCTAGGTGCTCTCTGCAATTTTTCCAAGTTCTTGGTGTCAGGGGTCATGTTACCCTGATATACAGTATGTCCCAAGAATTCCAACTCTTTGCATCCAATACAACATTTTGTTGTTCTAGCAGTCAAGTTTGCTTCTCTGAGCCTATCAAATAGCATATTCAGAGAGTTAACGTGTTCTTCAAATGTTTCTGTAGCGATGAGGATATCATCCATGAAATTCGTGATACATGGATTATTCAAGGGATCCAACAATTTGCGCATCATTCTAGAGAACACACTCGGAGCATTTTTCAATCCGAATGGCAACATGTTGAATTCATAATGCCCTTCAGAGGTGCTAAAAGCTAAATAAGATCGAACCTCAGGCTTCACTGGAATCTGGTAATAGCCTTTGCTAAGATCCACCTTCGAAAAATATTTTGATTTGTTCAATCTGGCAAATAACTGTTTTGTGTCCGGTAATGGAGCCACCTGACCTTCTGTGACAGCATTCAGTTTCCTGTAATCTATGCACAGTCTATGTTCCCCAGACGGTTTTCTCAACAAAACTACACTGGAGCTATAAGGAGATTCACTGTGAGAAATAATCCCTTCTTTCAACAAATAATCTATCTCCTCTTTCAATGCTTTCTCCTTAGCGAACGGAACAGAATAGGCTCTCATACAGATTGGTGTTGAGTCTACCAGCTTCATATCATACTCTAGCAAATTAGTATGCCCCGGTTTGTCTGTTAACACATCTGTATGTTCCTCCAGAACCTGTTGAACTCTCTCCCTCTGATTTTTAGTCAGGTGCTTACTGACTTTTACCTGTGAGGCTGTCTCACAGGTGTGTAAGGGGTATTCATGTGAGGTGAGTGGTTCCTTTTTCATTTCGGTTGCGATAGCCAAGGTCAGTAAAGGGGTGCCTTCCTGGATTTGTCTGTCCAGATACTTCTTTAAAAGGTTCACATGATATATTTTCTCCTTCCCCTTTTTGTCAATTTTATAATTTGTTCTAGACACCTTCTCTAGAACTGTATATGGACCTTGCCATCCAATTTGCAACTTATTATTGCTGCCGGGTAGTAGAAGAAGTACTTTCTCTCCCACAGCTAATTCTCTGTCTTTTGCTTTCCTATTAAAATAAGCTGCATGTTTCTTCCTGGCTTGTCTCAAATTATCATTTGCCAGTTTCCATCCAGCTTTCAGACGAGTGGTCAGCTCTTTCACATAGTTATATGATGAGGTAACAGTTTCCTCTGCCTTCTCATCTGTCCACGTCTTTAACAAGGCTACTAATGGACCTTTTATTGGCCTCCCAAATAACAGGGTTGCGGGTGCCATCCCGGTTGAACTATGTGGTACTTCCCGGTACGCAAACAACGCAACGGGCAAAAATTGATCCCACATATCAGGTTTCTCATGTGCCAGCTTTCTCAGGATAGAAATGAGAGTCCCATTGAACCTCTCTACCTGGCCGTTCCCTTGTGGATGGTACTGGCCACAATGAAAGTGTCTGGCTTGAAATAGCTTAAAAACTTCTTCCGTTAGTTTCCCCTTGAACTGTGAGCCATTATCAGTCAAGATTTGATGCTGGAATCCTAATCTTGTGAATATTGTAAGTAATGCCTCTGCCACATGTTTCGAATCGACTGACGACAGGGCTACCGCCTCTCCCCACATAGAACAAGTGTCCACCAGAGTAAGGATGTAACGGTTCCTCCTCTTGGTCCAAGTGAGAGGTCCCACAATATCCACTGCAACCCTCTCAAAAGGTGTTCCCACTATGGGCATTTCCCCTAGAGTTGCAGGAGCAGTCCAATGCTTTGGAGCTACCCTTTGACATTCTGGACAGGATTTTACATATCTTTTTATATCTTCCGTTATCCCTGGCCAGAAGTAATGACAAACTATACGCTGTCCTGTGGCGCTGATCCCCATGTGACCACTGAAGGGAATCGCATGCCCTAGTTCCATCACTTTCTCCCTATATGAAGTAGGAAGAACCAGCTGGCTGTGACCATTTGTTCCAGTTCCGGCCTTCCTGTATAACAATTTGTTCTTCATATAATAACCTCCCTTGCTTGGAAGTGTGTGACATTTGGGCAATTTTTTAAAACATGGCTTGAGTGTCCTATCCTCAGCCTGCGCCTTCCTCATCTCCTCTGGATGAGCATTTATAGGTTCACCTTCTTCCTCCTTTGACTGTGACCTGGTCTGTACTGTCGCCATGATCACAGGTCTCTTGGGATTCCCCAAGAAGACGTATCTACACCCCAATATCAGAGGGTAGATTGGTTCATCTATCACTGCTGCTCTGATTTCTCCTTCCACATAGCGAGTTTTCACCGTTATCCTTGCGATGGGAAGTGTCATGAGTGGTATGTCTTTAGTCGCCCCTTGTATTTCCACTGTTTCGGTGATATACTGACCTTGGTTCACTAGGCTAGACCTCACAACTGAATCAAAATCCAAACCTGTATCATATAGTCACCTTATGGTGACCCCGTTACAAACAACATCCTCACAAACTGGAGGGTGATAAGGTTCCTGCTGTCCAGTAGGTTTAACCTTTAATCTCTGGTTCCCCGATTTTATTGCAGCAATGTTAGAAGGTTTCCTTTTACAAACTTCGGTGTTATGGTTGTCCTTCCTACACCATTTACACCACCTTTTTCCTTTGTTAAAAGGTTTTCTTTCATTATATTTTTGGTCATTGAACTGTGAGTTTCTATCACGATAATCATTTCGTGGCCTATCAAAGTTTGTCCTACCTTTGTTACCTTGTTCTTTGGTATCAAATTTATTAAAGTGCTGTGTGGCCTTAAAAGTCTCTATATGTTTCTTTTTAGTGCCAGCTACCTCTGCCTGGGCTGCTTGATACCTCTCAGCGACATTCAATACCTCACCCAACCTCTCTGCACATTGTTCCATGAGAAACTTTCTCAGGTCTGGAGCCATGGACTCTCTTAATTGCTCTATCATGATCATTTCTTTAAGATCTTGGGTCTTCCCCAGAGCAGTCCATTTCTCCAAATAGGTTTCCAGTCTGGCAGAGAATTGGTGGTATGTTTCCCCAGACAAAAGCTTGGCATTTCTAAACTTCTTACGATAAAAGTCACCATTCTTTTCATATCTTAATAACAGAGCCTGCTTTAGCATGTCATAATTGTCTTGGTCGTATCTATTCATCTTTGCAAACACTTCATAAGATGTTCCCCTAAGCCCCTGGGATAACTTTAGGCTCCACCTTTCTCTCTCTAACCCATACGTAGTAGCCAAAAGTTCAAACCTACTTAGAAAACTTTCTATGTCATCGTCTTTCTCAACAAAATGGTCTAAATGAAAACCCATAGCTGAGGTTGAGGCTCCCTGACTAGCAGTGGCATCGGAGGTAAAGGGGCTGGCACCATTTTCAGGAGCATGGCCTTCAAATTCCAACTCCCTTAGTCGTAACTCGTGCTACCTTTGTAATCTCTTCTCCTCCTTTTCTGCTTCCCTTTCAGCAGCCTGTCTCTTTTCCTCTCTTTCAGCAGCCTGTCTCTTTTCCTCTCTTTCAGCAGCCTGTCTCGTTTCCTCTCTTTCAGCTTCTAATTTCTTCTCTTCCAATTGGAGCCGCTTTATTTCAGCCTCCCTATCTGCCTCCAATGCCCTTGCGTCTTTGTCAGCCTCAATCTGCAGACTCTTAAGTTCTTTGTCAGTCTCAATTTGTAACCTCTTCTCTTTAGCTTACCTCCTATCTTCCCTTTCAATATACTTGTCGCATTCTGAAGTTACATATTGGATCAAAACCTGACCCTCCATATTCATTTCTTTAGCAGTCAGCACAACAGCCGATCCGAATTTGGCTAGATCTGCCATTATGTATCACACAACTCTAATAATGTTCTAAGATAGATTACAAAACTCTAATTAACAAACTGACACTCTACTTAATTACTACAGGCTGTGAAGATTCATCAACTCTTACTTTCCACCTTAAATATTTCTTATGAATAACTTTTAATTTTGGGGACACTGTTACATTTATACAAACTTATACCCCAATAGTTTAAATCCCGGACGAGCCCCCAATATTTGTGGTGGGTTTTGATGTTATTAATCGTCGTTGTTATGTTTACTTAGTGTACTGAATGAGGTCAGCTGTGAAGGTCAGTGAGGATAACAGTTTATGTGAGTTTACAGAGTACCTTGCTACTACCACCTACGACCTCAATCAGACTTATTTTTGACTATTATGTCTGATAGCTACGTCTAATGTCTAGGGTAATGAAATGTGGTGTGCTGGTAATTAAATATACAAACACACACACACACAAACACTAATATTAATCTCTATGATCAAGTCAATTAACACTGTGTTTAAATTTAGAAATTACAAATTTTTTCAAATTTATTTTGTCCTGAACCAAGATTTGTCTTATGGTCAGGACTTTTAAATCAATATGAATCAATTTCTATAGAATTACATATAATCGAGTAAACACATGAAAGACTTGTACATATACATAATTTAAATTTGCTAATATTGGTACTAAACTAAAGTCTTTAGGAACTAGTGCTGGATGTCGGGTCGGGGTATTTTCATCATACCCAGTCTTTAGTTAACAGTGTTCATTTGCTCTTTAAACAGGATTAATGGTGGACAAGTTCCTTAATACACAATGGAGTTTCTATTATATTATATTCGTTGATGAATCTCAGCAGGCCAGGTCTTTAATACTTATCTGGCCTGTGACGATTGAAGAAAGTTGTTCCTTAGGCCCACTCCTCACTTGCTCTGAGGTAATATGGTAGGCATCTAGCGGAGTGCCAGACAAAGAAACTCTGAAACCACAAAATTAGGCTAGGTCTTAACATAATACCTAATCCACCATGTTTACAAGCATTAATACACTGAAATAAAGACAGGGTCAGATCTCTCTGACCGACCCAGCACATCTACATCAAGGCTGTTATCAAGTAGCACTAGTTTCCCATTCCTCTCTTCTATGGACTGCACTGCATCTGAAATATTTTCATTAATCTCTTTTTTCCATATAATAAGGTGGGTGATATGTTTCCACCTGACCACCTGAAAAGAAACATCTGTATTCTACATTTCTGATAGTTCATCATATTATAATTCAACCTCTAGGCTCTGGAACAGTCGGCTGGGGACCTAGAATAAGTACTCACTTGTCGTAATCATTTTTCATTATATGGCAGTATCACTCACTCAGAATTGTTAAATAAAAGGTTAATAATTTCTGCCTTACCACAATTCAAAATGAAAACACACAGGTACGTTGAAAATAGCACAAACTCAGCTGAGCTGCTTGCTAGACTAGGGCGTCCCACTACTATTAGCACATATATTCAATGGACGACAAACTTCTTAGCCTCAACGATCTGCTTGTATGGACAGTCTTCAACAAAATGGCAACGAGCCGTCCAATTTTCTAATAATCTTAACTGTGTTGACCAATCAAATTGGAAAGCCAATCTTTTTAAATTTAAAATTTTACACTAAGGTCCAAATTTGGTCTAATGTGTAGTGTATTTCTGTCGGTCGGTCTGTCCGAACTTGTCATTCCCCAAGATTGGACTTGGTTTTTGGGCCCAACTACAAAAAAACTATTCAAATTTTCTCTCATTCACTTCTTAGATTTCTACTGCGAAGATATTTTTAGATTCTATCCGCCTTGTCTCCCACTTGTTTACATGTAATCTTTTCCTGCCTTCGTCTCAAGGATGCGTCAAAATGTAACTTTAGTGAATGCAAAACTAACATCTGTTTGCTAGTCTGCCACGAACAAATCATATTTTTTTCCATGTTAGTCTTGAAATCTATAATTGTTACGGTATATGTTATTAACGCCGTCTGCTAAAGGTTAGCAGACGTGCAATTGTAAAGGTTAAGACATTTAATATATTGCGATAGATGTTTCAATTATTGAACGCTCCATACACGATCGATTATGACGTGTCTAGCGTTGTTTGGGTCACAGTTGGTAACTAGGAGACGCTACCCTTTGTTACTTTGACCGTCAAGCTGAATAGCTGCGTTTTTCTAGCCTTCCAAATTAATGGCATGATATAGCCATTTATATGTGTATTTATGCAGGACCAGGGTCAGTCCTAGAACTCTACGAGAGAGGAAACTTATGGAGGTTAGTGATTAACTAAATCCTTGGAAGGAGAAAGATAATCGTCTACTTTATACGAAGTAATTAGACTCACAGTCTCACTGTCGGCAGGTAGCCATTCTATCTGCGCGTGCATATAGCTGTGATGTTCTGACGACAATTACTGCATTGTATCCTTAAACGGACATTGACACGTAAAACAGCAGTCTACGCTATTGATTGATTGATGCATGTACCTCATGTGTGAATTGAACTGTTTATGTATGTGTGTAATCCATATTAAATTGTGAAGGACTCGAACCGGAGGCATTATTCGTTGAATCACGTTACACCATTCAACCTTATGAATTACGTATTTTATGTCAAGTTGCTGAGTTAATAAGATGAACAGTTGTTTACATCTTGATGCCAAGTTCAGGCATTACGACAAACCGAAGGTGAGGTTCACCCCATTCGCGTAAGAACATTAGCACGATCAGAATTCAGGCAACACAACCAGTAACCCCACACGAAAGTCCTTCAACAAAACTGGCGGCCGATTGCGGGGATCGACAGAAGAGAAAAATTTTTTTCTGTGTTCCACACGCCTCCACGATATTTACGTTTGAATGAAAATCACATGACCATTACGAAGCTGACGTGACGCACGTGATCATGAATAGCAACATGACGTCACTGTTGCATTGTCGCCGTGAAGAAGACATCTTTTCAACGCCTTTCTAGTTCGCTTCAAATTTATCAAGATGCACAAGATGGACTACCGTTGCCTGCCCATCAGGAGCAGACAGTCAAAGGCACAGGCCTAGCTGTCGACGACAACGAGCATCAAGTGAAGCAGCAAATAAAGATAAGTTTAGCTCAATAACTATTGTCGTTAACGTGACAGTGCTAACTGAGTCCATGCCTTCTGCCTACATAGGCATGTTTTTACCTATGTTTAATGTACTTTTTGTTGTTTTAAGGTGTTGTTAACTAGTGGGCGGTAGGGAGGATGAACCGAAATTAGATTCTGTGGCTCTCACGATGCCTGAATTGATTTCGGTCGTTTCTTAGGGCAGTTAAACGATCGCACTTTTTGGGAGCTCCATCGAAGATTCTGCCGAATGGACTGCCTGTCCAAATCTGCTGTCGTTTGACGATTGTGTTAGCTGTACCGTTCCGTAGATAACTGGTGTATTTTATTTGTACTAAGTTCACATTTTTATTCAGTTTTGTATCATGTTCGTTAACTATTTCGTCCAGTCTACTCTTACTATCATTTATTTGATGATTGTTAAATGTTCGTCCGTTATGAGTCCTGTGATGTCATCATTTTTTTGCAGTCATTTTTTTTTTGTGTACTTTGCATATTCAGTTGACCTCGGGTCAATCTTTGACCCTTCGTTTTCCGTGTGACACTTCCGCTTGTTTTATTTAGTTCATAAATTCATTTTTAATTGTGAAAATGTCTTGTTTGCGTCTTGACATTGTTTGTACCCTTTAGTTGCATCATTGTTTTGTTTGTACTCATGATATATATTAAATACTACATTAATAATATGACATTATATTCAATAATACACTTGTAATTTAATTTAATTAATTTTTTTCTGACATTTAAGGTTAATATGGGACATTGCATAATTATGCAGTGATAGTCCAAGAAATTAGCACTACAATTTATAAGAGATGCCTAGGGCATAATAATAATAATAATAATATAATATATATATATTATTGACCAAATAAAATAATCTTATAGTCTACCTTTGAGGTGACAGACCCATTGTATATTATTTAATATACTTTTCTGGTACTAAGAGAGTGACTTAGTACATTGAACAATATAATTACTAGGAATCATACCCAACATTATTGGATATTAAGATTAATTGTGTGATGTAATTACATTATAGTTAACAGATATCATAACTATTTATGATATAGTTAGTACTTAGATACAATATTGTTACAAAATATTGTCTATTAGTTGAACTTAGACATAAGAGTTCAGTACTATTGTGATTATTTATATTGAATATTCCTAAGTTGAGTAAGTATAATAATTACTCTGAAGCTACTATTGACTATTTTAATCAGTAATTATCAATAATTACTTACGGATAAAAGTCAAAATGCTTACTATAGACCATTTCGTTAAAATTGGTAAAGAATATGGTTATAAATCCCAAGAACTTCGTCAGTTTGCTGAGGCAGAACTGGAAAAACATAAAGCAGAAATGGAGGAACAAAAGGCTGCATTAAAGAAAGAGGAAGCAGAACGTGAGATGAAGCAAATTGCCAAGGAAAATAGATTAAGAGAAATTGCTCAACAGGAAGAAGAGAATAAATTGAAACGAGAGGAAATTATTTTACAACAAGAAATGGAATTGGCGCGTATTAAATTGGAGACAGCAAGATTACAAGCACAAAGTGCTGATGCAAACCAGAATAATAACGCACAAAATGGATCGTCATCCAGCCAAACTAAACATTTCTACAACTTTAAATTACCCACTTTCAACTTAAACGTGGACGACCTTTCATCGTTCCTGTCACGTTTTGAACAGACTTGCAAAACAAATCATTTGCCCGAAGAGTCATGGGTACTCAAGTTAAATGAATTCTTGGTTGGAGAACCATTGACGGCTTCTCAAAATGCTGACCCATCAATAGCAAATAACTACGGTGCTATTAAGTCCTTGCTTTTACGAAGGTTTCACCTGGACGAGGAACACTGTAGGTTGAAATTTAAGGGAATTTTACCTGAATCTCCAAAAGATTTTGCAGGATTCATTGCGAACATACGCAATACATTTAATAGATGGGTTGAACTGGCAGAAGTCAACAAATCGTACGACAAATTAGTTGATTTGCTACTACGGGATAAGGTATTATCTTCGGTTAGCCAGCCATTCTTTGCATATTTGCAGGAGCGTAAACCAGGTACTATTGACGAGTTGGAAAAAATTTCTTTAAACTACTGTTCGGCACATCCGAATGCAACCATTTCTAACTCCTCATTAAGAGAACCTCTACCTGTGGCGTCTAATATGGCCTACAATCATAATAACAAACAAAGACATCACAGTGTAGACAGAAGTAGGTTCCAAAGAAATCACAATGTTAACTTTCAGAAGGGACATAATAATGATTTCAACAATAAAAATGAGTTCAACAGAGGTAGATCACGAGATAGAAATTATTCACCTCAAACAAACTACCACAATAGTCAACATAACACTAATTATAATCGATCACATACCCCGAAAAATAACAATAACTGGAATGGTAATAATCATGGCTCGAGACATCGAGATAATAGTTACTATAGAGGACGACGAGATAATTCTAACAATTATACTCGGAATCGATCTCATTCTCGGGGATCATCTCATTACAACCATAATACAGGGGCGGCAGTTACAAATAATACTACCCCTATAGCTCAGGTCCCACTTGACAATAATACAACACAGTCTTCTGCTGCATGTTTTGCTATTAATTATAATGTGGCAAATAGTTGCCAACAATGCAATCTTATTTTTCAGAAGGCGAAAGAAACAGTGCTTAACTGCGGACATATTACACCAGAGGTAGGTCTTGCAGTCAACGATGGAACAGGCTTACTAATTTTTAACAGGGGAATCGTTAATGGATCCGTCGTCTCAGTGCTGAGAGATTCAGGATCCACGACGATTGGTGTACGTCAGTCGCTGGTACATCCTAGCTGTGCGACAGGAGAATACGTCCGCTGCATGACATTTGGTGGAACTATTGAGTTTTACCCCACAGCTATTGTTCATATTAGAACACCCTTTTTCACAGGGAATGTAAAAGTATGTATGCTAAAAAAGCCTATTGCTGATCTGATGGTTGGTCGTATACACGGCAGTAAAGATTGTACTCCAGATGAGATCATAGAATGGGAGAAACATAACCTATGCACTGGAAACGCCGTGACGACTAGAGCGCAGACTCAACTCATGGAGAAAGTTGGTGATAATAAAATGGATGTAGACAACCAAGAGGAATTTGTAGTCAATTCACCTATTGACAGGGAAACATTTGCAACCAAACAAAAAGAGGATAAATCTTTAAAAAAAAATTTTTAAGCTGGTTGATAAAGTTGACAATCTATCCTCAGGTAATAATAACAAACATTGGTTTGTTATTAAAAATGACCTATTGATTAGATGTTTTAATGACAAATCACAAATGAAACAACAAGTTATGGTCCCGTATACTTTTAGACGGTACATTCTTCAACATGCGCATGACTCACAGTGTGCTGGACATATGGGATATACTCGAACACGATCTCGAGTACTGTCTTCATTCTTTTGGCCAGGAGTGTCAAGAGATATTTCGCAGTATGTACGTTCCTGTACTACATGCCAAGAAGTGAAAGCACGTGGAGCTTTTCACACGGCGCCTATTCAGGCTTGCGATATCTCAGTAAGACCGTTTGACAAGATGGCCATAGATATTATTGGTCCATTGCTACCATCGGCCAGAGGACATAGATTCGTCCTTACGTGCATTGATTTGTGCACACGATGGCCAGAAGCTATCCCATTAAAGACCACCACTACCACAGATGTAGCTGATGCACTACATCTCATCTTTTCTAGAATAGGGTTTCCTAGAAAACTTTTATCAGACCATGGGTCACAGTTCATATCTGACACCATGAAGGAAGTCATGAAAACCTGGAACATTGATAGGAATTTAAGTAGTATTTATCATCCTATGAGTAATGGTGCAGTTGAAAGACTTAACCGTACACTTAAACAACTACTACATAAGGTTACTGTTAAGCACCCTCATGACTGGGACAGAGCACTCCCAGCTGTTCTATTTGCTTATCGGGAGGTACCGCATGAACAAACTGGCTTCTCTCCCTTTGAATTAGTTTTTGGTGCTCCCCCAAGAGGTCCTATGGGACTAATAAAAGACTTATTAATTGACGCGGAGATGACTCAGGACACTCAGTCATCTTACGAGTATGTGATTAATCTTCGGAAGAACATTATTGAGTCTTGCCAGTTGGCAACAGCTTCTTCTGAGGCTGCAAAAGCTAAGGCTCGATCTCTACAAAATAGGTCTCGACGATTACGCCAATTATTCCCAGGCGATGAGGCTTATGTGTTACTTCCTCACAATAACAATAAATTATTGATATCTTGGAATGGTCCTTACAAAGTCATTGATAAAATTTCCGACGTTGATTACGTCTTAGATATCAAGGGACACAAAAAGATATTTCATATTAACATGCTCAAGCAATTTCATACACGTCCTGAACACTTACAGTCAATTTTTCATGAACTAGATGACAACACAGTATCTACTTGTTATTATTCCAACTTATCCGTCATCCAGGAAGAAGAATCTTCTTTTCCTGAGGTACAGTTACCGTTACCGGTACCAGTAGTTCAACCTACTGAATCTTGGCGGGATGTAACCATCTCTTCAACGGTTACACCGCAACAGCGTCTACAGATTGCTAATCTCTTACAATCTTATCCAGATGTGTTGACCGACGTCCCGGGTCGCACATCGGCTATCAGTCATGACATTACTCTCAATGACGATACACCTATTCGTGTACATCCCTATTCGGTTCCTTTACATTTCCTTGCTAAAACTACTAAGGAACTTGAACAGATGTTGTCTCTGGGAATCATTGAGACTAGTAATTCGCCATTCTCTTCTCCATTAGTGATTGTCCGGAAGAAGGACAATAACATCAGACTATGTGTTGACTATAGAAAATTAAATGCTAAGACTATAGTTGACAGCGAACCACATCCACTTATCGACGACTTACTGCCACGTCTATCCAACGCAACTATATTTAGTAAGATAGACTTAACTAAAGGTTATTGGCAGATACCACTGACCGAAAAGGCTAAGTACTACACCGCATTTTCCACTCCACAAGGTCTATACCAGTGGAATGTGATGCCTTTTGGGCTTGTTAATGCGCCAGCTACCTTCATTCGCCTGATGCGACAAATTTTATCAGGTAGATTAGACGTTATTACGTATATTGACGACATATGCTTGTTTAGTTCGTCGTTTGAGGAACATGTTTCGGGACTTAGATATGTTTTCGACACTCTAAGGAATTATCATCTAACTGCTAAACCTACAAAGGTGCAGATCGCGTGTAATGAGATAACCTTTTTGGGACATATCATTGGAGCGGGATATATCCGAACGTTACCTAGTACGGTCTCCAAAATTCTAAACATAGCAGTTCCTCAGACGAAGAAACAGGTCAGGAGTTTGTTAGGACTTGTTCAATATTACAGTAGATTCATACCAAACTTGTCATCCATCACGGCTGTATTGTCTTCATTGTTAAAAAAAGACATGCCGGTGAAGGTGACATGGACTGGTATATGCAATGAAACTTTCAACAAAATTATAAATTTGTTTTTGCATGAACCAATTTTAAGACTTCCCGATGCTTCCAAAAGATTTTTCTTACGAACAGATGCTAGTAACTACGGCATCGGTGCATGCCTGCTCCAGAACCATGATGGCGTTCTACATCCTACATTATATATTTCAAGAAAGCTAAAGCCGGCAGAAACAAAGTATTCCACAGTGGACAAGGAACTTTTGTCAGTTATATGGGCAATCACAAAACTGGAAAAGTTCTTGCTTGGTGCTCCATTCACCATTCAGACTGACCAGCGTGCTGTAGCATCTTTGCGTAGATCAAACCACAAAAGCCCAAAACTCGCCAGATACACGATCATCCTGCAGCCATTTGAATTCTCCATTGAACATATTCCCGGCATTGAAAACATTGTGGCGGATGCGTTGTCACGTAATCCTATTGACGACGAATAATCAACATTGACATTCCTAAACTACGTCAATCATCACTACATTGGATAGAACGAAGTATCAACTATAAGGGAACTAACCTTGACTTCAATTTAATAATTATAAACAGAAATGAAATGAAAAAAAAAACAA
This sequence comes from Oreohelix idahoensis, assembly GCA_024509875.1. Taxonomy (NCBI): domain Eukaryota; kingdom Metazoa; phylum Mollusca; class Gastropoda; order Stylommatophora; family Oreohelicidae; genus Oreohelix; species Oreohelix idahoensis. The sequence goes on along the minus strand of JAMPIV010004216.1, from coordinate 32,631 downwards.
AAAAGAGAACGAAATATAAAAAGAAGAAATTATGAAAAGAGAAAATAAATCTCACACAAGTATTAGATTAATATTTTTTTAAATGTACCTATACGTTATTTAGTTAGTTAAATTAGATAGTTATTATTCACTAACACTTAACACACACAATTAAGTTAAACTTATATTCGAATTTCTTTCTATTTCTTCTCACTTATTTGTCTTTTCTTCTCTCATAACGTCGTGTTACATTAGAATCTTAATAATTTAACTCTTAGTTTAATTAATTAATTTAATTTTAATTAGTCAAATTAATTCCTATATGACATACTAATACGACAGACCTTACTTTAATTTAATTCTATCATTCACTCATTCACATTATTTAGACATTAATATGCATAATTTGATATTTGAGTTGATATGACTAATAAGTTGATGCATAATTCCTATTTCGATTCGGCCGAATTTGATATAATAAAGTCCTTCATTAATGTTAGATTAAAATTAGTATGACAAATAGTTAGTTGACATGACCGCGACTCGGTTCTACTCAGAACATTCGCGTAAGAACATTCGCGTATCTTGAACATTAGCACGATGTAGAATTCAGGCAACAACAACCATTTGTCTAATGATCCCCACACGAAATGTCCTTCATTTCAAAACTAAATTTGTTGAAGAAAATTTCGTCGTGGGGTTTTTGTTGAAGGACTTTCGTGGTTGGTTGTGTTGCCTGAATTCTGATCGTGCTAATGTTCTTACGCGAATGGGGTGAACCTCACCTTCGGTTTGTCGTAATGCCTGAACTTGGCATCAAGATGTAAACAACTGTTCATCTTATTAACTCAGCAAATTGACATAAAATACGTAATTCATAAGGTTGAATGGTGTAACGTGATTCAACGAATAATGCCTCCGGTTCGAGTCCTTCACAATTTAATATGGATTACACACATACATAAACAGTTCAATTCACACATGAGGTACATGCATCAATCAATCAATAGCGTAGACTGCTGTTTTACGTGTCAATGTCCATTTAAGGATACAATGCAGTAATTGTCGTCAGAACATCACAGCTATATGCACGCGCAGATAGAATGGCTACCTGCCGACAGTGAGACTGTGAGTCTAATTACTTCGTATAAAGTAGACGATTATCTTTCTCCTTCCAAGGATTTAGTTAATCACTAACCTCCATAAGTTTCCTCTCTCGTAGAGTTCTAGGACTGACCCTGGTCCTGCATAAATACACATATAAATGGCTATATCATGCCATTAATTTGGAAGGCTAGAAAAACGCAGCTATTCAGCTTGACGGTCAAAGTAACAAAGGGTAGCGTCTCCTAGTTACCAACTGTGACCCAAACAACGCTAGACACGTCATAATCGATCGTGTATGGAGCGTTCAATAATTGAAACATCTATCGCAATATATTAAATGTCTTAACCTTTACAATTGCACGTCTGCTAACCTTTAGCAGACGGCGTTAATAACATATACCGTAACAATTCCCTGTACACCGGGGAAAAAAAAAATCGATAGATTTTTTTTCAAGATCTATCCGACTTAACAATTTTTCAAAAAATTTAACACAATTGTGACATATGGCCGACGATGTTCTGAGTAGAACCGTGTCGCGGTCATGTCAACTAACTATTTGTCATAGTCATCTAACATTAATCATATTATATATCAATATTATGCATATTATTATATCAACTAAATAAAATGTGTAATGTCAATAGTGAATGATAGAATTAAATTAAAGTAAGGTCTGTCGTATTAGTATGTCATATAGGAATTAATTTGACTAATTAAAATTAAATTAATTAATTAAACTAAGAGTTAAATTATTAAGATTCTAATGTAACACGATGTTATGAGAGAAGGGAAAAGACAAATAAGTGAGAAGAAATAGAAAGAAATTCGAATATAAGTTTAACTTAATTGTGTGTGTTAAGTGTTAGTGAATAATAACTATCTAATTTAACTAACTAAATAACGTATAGGTACATTAAAAAAAAAATTAATCTAATACTTGTGTGAGATTTATTTTCTCTTTTCATAATTTCTTCTTTTTTATATTTCGTTCTCTTTTTTTGTTTTTTTTTCATTTCATTTTTTTCTCACATTTCATTTTATTGATATTAATTCAATTAAGAAGTTAAGTTAACTAATTAATTAGTATAGGATATGATGATCCATCCGTAGTCCTGATCCTGATGAATTCTTTTAGACAAAGTGTTGAAGCATTTACGTCGGACAGAAATGTCAATTATCCTAGGATCCAAGAATTAAGTGCACATAGGATAATAAGTTCGACTTGTCGTCAGATATTGTTCCATGATTGTTGAACGAATATTCATATATTGTGTATGGACGTTAGACGAAGTTTCAATGTCAATATGTATACCTTGATTGTCTTTAGTTCAATTCTGTGATGCATATAGTGTTTAATAATTATAAATTGAAGTCAAGGTTAGTTCCCTTATAGTTGATACTTCGTTCTATCCAATGTAGTGATGATTGACGTAGTTTAGGAATGTCAATGTTGATTATTCGTCGTCAATAGGATTACGTGACAACGCATCCGCCACAATGTTTTCAGTGCCAGGAATATGTTCAATGGAGAATTCAAATGGCTGCAGGATGATCGCGTATCTGGCGAGTTTTGGGCTTTTGTGGTTTGATCTACGCAAAGATGCTACAGCACGCTGGTCAGTCTGAATGGTGAATGGAGCACCAAGCAAGAACTTTTCCAGTTTTGTGATTGCCCATATAACTGACAAAAGTTCCTTGTCCACTGTGGAATACTTTGTTTCTGCCGGCTTTAGCTTTCTTGAAATATATAATGTAGGATGTAGAACGCCATCATGGTTCTGGAGCAGGCATGCACCGATGCCGTAGTTACTAGCATCTGTTCGTAAGAAAAATCTTTTGGAAGCATCGGGAAGTCTTAAAATTGGTTCATGCGAAAACAAATTTATAATTTTGTTGAAAGTTTCATTGCATATACCAGTCCATGTCACCTTCACCGGCATGTCTTTTTTTAACAATGAAGACAATACAGCCGTGATGGATGACAAGTTTGGTATGAATCTACTGTAATATTGAACAAGTCCTAACAAACTCCTGACCTGTTTCTTCGTCTGAGGAACTGCTATGTTTAGAATTTTGGAGACCGTACTAGGTAACGTTCGGATATATCCCGCTCCAATGATATGTCCCAAAAAGGTTATCTCATTACACGCGATCTGCACCTTTGTAGGTTTAGCAGTTAGATGATAATTCCTTAGAGTGTCGAAAACATATCTAAGTCCCGAAACATGTTCCTCAAACGACGAACTAAACAAGCATATGTCGTCAATATACGTAATAACGTCTAATCTACCTGATAAAATTTGTCGCATCAGGCGAATGAAGGTAGCTGGCGCATTAACAAGCCCAAAAGGCATCACATTCCACTGGTATAGACCTTGTGGAGTGGAAAATGCGGTGTAGTACTTAGCCTTTTCGGTCAGTGGTATCTGCCAATAACCTTTAGTTAAGTCTATCTTACTAAATATAGTTGCGTTGGATAGACGTGGCAGTAAGTCGTCGATAAGTGGATGTGGTTCGCTGTCAACTATAGTCTTAGCATTTAATTTTCTATAGTCAACACATAGTCTGATGTTATTGTCCTTCTTCCGGACAATCACTAATGGAGAAGAGAATGGCGAATTACTAGTCTCAATGATTCCCAGAGACAACATCTGTTCAAGTTCCTTAGTAGTTTTAGCAAGGAAATGTAAAGGAACCGAATAGGGATGTACACGAATAGGTGTATCGTCATTGAGAGTAATGTCATGACTGATAGCCGATGTGCGACCCGGGACGTCGGTCAACACATCTGGATAAGATTGTAAGAGATTAGCAATCTGTAGACGCTGTTGCGGTGTAACCGTTGAAGAGATGGTTACATCCCGCCAAGATTCAGTAGGTTGAACTACTGGTACCGGTAACGGTAACTGTACCTCAGGAAAAGAAGATTCTTCTTCCTGGATGACGGATAAGTTGGAATAATAACAAGTAGATACTGTGTTGTCATCTAGTTCATGGAAAATTGACTGTAAGTGTTCAGGACGTGTATGAAATTGCTTGAGCATGTTAATATGAAATATCTTTTTGTGTCCCTTGATATCTAAGACGTAATCAACGTCGGAAATTTTATCAATGACTTTGTAAGGACCATTCCAAGATATCAATAATTTATTGTTGTTGTGAGGAAGTAACACATAAGCCTCATCGCCTGGGAATAATTGGCGTAATCGTCGAGACCTATTTTGTAGAGATCGAGCCTTAGCTTTTGCAGCCTCAGAAGAAGCTGTTGCCAACTGGCAAGACTCAATAATGTTCTTCCGAAGATTAATCACATACTCGTAAGATGACTGAGTGTCCTGAGTCATCTCCGCGTCAATTAATAAGTCTTTTATTAGTCCCATAGGACCTCTTGGGGGAGCACCAAAAACTAATTCAAAGGGAGAGAAGCCAGTTTGTTCATGCGGTACCTCCCGATAAGCAAATAGAACAGCTGGGAGTGCTCTGTCCCAGTCATGAGGGTGCTTAACAGTAACCTTATGTAGTAGTTGTTTAAGTGTACGGTTAAGTCTTTCAACTGCACCATTACTCATAGGATGATAAATACTACTTAAATTCCTATCAATGTTCCAGGTTTTCATGACTTCCTTCATGGTGTCAGATATGAACTGTGACCCATGGTCTGATAAAAGTTTTCTAGGAAACCCTATTCTAGAAAAGATGAGATGTAGTGCATCAGCTACATCTGTGGTAGTGGTGGTCTTTAATGGGATAGCTTCTGGCCATCGTGTGCACAAATCAATGCACGTAAGGACGAATCTATGTCCTCTGGCCGATGGTAGCAATGGACCAATAATATCTATGGCCATCTTGTCAAACGGTCTTACTGAGATATCGCAAGCCTGAATAGGCGCCGTGTGAAAAGCTCCACGTGCTTTCACTTCTTGGCATGTAGTACAGGAACGTACATACTGCGAAATATCTCTTGACACTCCTGGCCAAAAGAATGAAGACAGTACTCGAGATCGTGTTCGAGTATATCCCATATGTCCAGCACACTGTGAGTCATGCGCATGTTGAAGAATGTACCGTCTAAAAGTATACGGGACCATAACTTGTTGTTTCATTTGTGATTTGTCATTAAAACATCTAATCAATAGGTCATTTTTAATAACAAACCAATGTTTGTTATTATTACCTGAGGATAGATTGTCAACTTTATCAACCAGCTTAAAAATTTTTTTTTAAGATTTATCCTCTTTTTGTTTGGTTGCAAATGTTTCCCTGTCAATAGGTGAATTGACTACAAATTCCTCTTGGTTGTCTACATCCATTTTATTATCACCAACTTTCTCCATGAGTTGAGTCTGCGCTCTAGTCGTCACGGCGTTTCCAGTGCATAGGTTATGTTTCTCCCATTCTATGATCTCATCTGGAGTACAATCTTTACTGCCGTGTATACGACCAACCATCAGATCAGCAATAGGCTTTTTTAGCATACATACTTTTACATTCCCTGTGAAAAAGGGTGTTCTAATATGAACAATAGCTGTGGGGTAAAACTCAATAGTTCCACCAAATGTCATGCAGCGGACGTATTCTCCTGTCGCACAGCTAGGATGTACCAGCGACTGACGTACACCAATCGTCGTGGATCCTGAATCTCTCAGCACTGAGACGACGGATCCATTAACGATTCCCCTGTTAAAAATTAGTAAGCCTGTTCCATCGTTGACTGCAAGACCTACCTCTGGTGTAATATGTCCGCAGTTAAGCACTGTTTCTTTCGCCTTCTGAAAAATAAGATTGCATTGTTGGCAACTATTTGCCACATTATAATTAATAGCAAAACATGCAGCAGAAGACTGTGTTGTATTATTGTCAAGTGGGACCTGAGCTATAGGGGTAGTATTATTTGTAACTGCCGCCCCTGTATTATGGTTGTAATGAGATGATCCCCGAGAATGAGATCGATTCCGAGTATAATTGTTAGAATTATCTCGTCGTCCTCTATAGTAACTATTATCTCGATGTCTCGAGCCATGATTATTACCATTCCAGTTATTGTTATTTTTCGGGGTATGTGATCGATTATAATTAGTGTTATGTTGACTATTGTGGTAGTTTGTTTGAGGTGAATAATTTCTATCTCGTGATCTACCTCTGTTGAACTCATTTTTATTGTTGAAATCATTATTATGTCCCTTCTGAAAGTTAACATTGTGATTTCTTTGGAACCTACTTCTGTCTACACTGTGATGTCTTTGTTTGTTATTATGATTGTAGGCCATATTAGACGCCACAGGTAGAGGTTCTCTTAATGAGGAGTTAGAAATGGTTGCATTCGGATGTGCCGAACAGTAGTTTAAAGAAATTTTTCCCAACTCGTCAATAGTACCTGGTTTACGCTCCTGCAAATATGCAAAGAATGGCTGGCTAACCGAAGATAATACCTTATCCCGTAGTAGCAAATCAACTAATTTGTCGTACGATTTGTTGACTTCTGCCAGTTCAACCCATCTATTAAATGTATTGCGTATGTTCGCAATGAATCCTGCAAAATCTTTTGGAGATTCAGGTAAAATTCCCTTAAATTTCAACCTACAGTGTTCCTCGTCCAGGTGAAACCTTCGTAAAAGCAAGGACTTAATAGCACCGTAGTTATTTGCTATTGATGGGTCAGCATTTTGAGAAGCCGTCAATGGTTCTCCAACCAAGAATTCATTTAACTTGAGTACCCATGACTCTTCGGGCAAATGATTTGTTTTGCAAGTCTGTTCAAAACGTGACAGGAACGATGAAAGGTCGTCCACGTTTAAGTTGAAAGTGGGTAATTTAAAGTTGTAGAAATGTTTAGTTTGGCTGGATGACGATCCATTTTGTGCGTTATTATTCTGGTTTGCATCAGCACTTTGTGCTTGTAATCTTGCTGTCTCCAATTTAATACGCGCCAATTCCATTTCTTGTTGTAAAATAATTTCCTCTCGTTTCAATTTATTCTCTTCTTCCTGTTGAGCAATTTCTCTTAATCTATTTTCCTTGGCAATTTGCTTCATCTCACGTTCTGCTTCCTCTTTCTTTAATGCAGCCTTTTGTTCCTCCATTTCTGCTTTATGTTTTTCCAGTTCTGCCTCAGCAAACTGACGAAGTTCTTGGGATTTATAACCATATTCTTTACCAATTTTAACGAAATGGTCTATAGTAAGCATTTTGACTTTTATCCGTAAGTAATTATTGATAATTACTGATTAAAATAGTCAATAGTAGCTTCAGAGTAATTATTATACTTACTCAACTTAGGAATATTCAATATAAATAATCACAATAGTACTGAACTCTTATGTCTAAGTTCAACTAATAGACAATATTTTGTAACAATATTGTATCTAAGTACTAACTATATCATAAATAGTTATGATATCTGTTAACTATAATGTAATTACATCACACAATTAATCTTAATATCCAATAATGTTGGGTATGATTCCTAGTAATTATATTGTTCAATGTACTAAGTCACTCTCTTAGTACCAGAAAAGTATATTAAATAATATACAATGGGTCTGTCACCTCAAAGGTAGACTATAAGATTATTTTATTTGGTCAATATATATATATTATATTATTATTATTATTATTATGCCCTAGGCATCTCTTATAAATTGTAGTGCTAATTTCTTGGACTATCACTGCATAATTATGCAATGTCCCATATTAACCTTAAATGTCAGAAAAAAAATTAATTAAATTAAATTACAAGTGTATTATTGAATATAATGTCATATTATTAATGTAGTATTTAATATATATCATGAGTACAAACAAAACAATGATGCAACTAAAGGGTACAAACAATGTCAAGACGCAAACAAGACATTTTCACAATTAAAAATGAATTTATGAACTAAATAAAACAAGCGGAAGTGTCACACGGAAAACGAAGGGTCAAAGATTGACCCGAGGTCAACTGAATATGCAAAGTACACCAAAAAAAAAAATGACTGCAAAAAATGATGACATCACAGGACTCATAACGGACGAACATTTAACAATCATCAAATAAATGATAGTAAGAGTAGACTGGACGAAATAGTTAACGAACATGATACAAAACTGAATAAAAATGTGAACTTAGTACAAATAAAATACACCAGTTATCTACGGAACGGTACAGCTAACACAATCGTCAAACGACAGCAGATTTGGACAGGCAGTCCATTCGGCAGAATCTTCGATGGAGCTCCCAAAAAGTGCGATCGTTTAACTGCCCTAAGAAACGACCGAAATCAATTCAGGCATCGTGAGAGCCACAGAATCTAATTTCGGTTCATCCTCCCTACCGCCCACTAGTTAACAACACCTTAAAACAACAAAAAGTACATTAAACATAGGTCAAAACATGCCTATGTAGGCAGAAGGCATGGACTCAGTTAGCACTGTCACGTTAACGACAATAGTTATTGAGCTAAACTTATCTTTATTTGCTGCTTCACTTGATGCTCGTTGTCGTCGACGGCTAGGCCTGTGCCTTTGACTGTCTGCTCCTGATGGGCAGGCAACGGTAGTCCATCTTGTGCATCTTGATAAATTTGAAGCGAACTAGAAAGGCGTTGAAAAGATGTCTTCTTCACGGCGACAATGCAACAGTGACGTCATGTTGCTATTCATGATCACGTGCGTCACGTCAGCTTCGTAATGGTCATGTGATTTTCATTCAAACGTAAATATCGTGGAGGCGTGTGGAACACAGAAAAATTTTTTTCTCTTCTGTCGATCCCCACACTGGCCACCAGTTTTGTTGAAGGACTTTCGTGTGGGGTTACTGGTTTTGTTGCCTGAATTCTGATCGTGCTAATGTTCTTACGCGAATGGGGTGAACCTCACCTTCGGTTTGTCGTAATGCCTGAACTTGGCATCAAGATGTAAACAACTGTTCATCTTATTAACTCAGCAACTTGACATAAAATACGTAATTCATAAGGTTAGCAGACGGCGTTAATAACATATACCGTAACAATAATCTACCACTCGTTCACTTCTTTTTACCACTATTTTCAAACTAATTACGAGAATCGTCCGTATTACGTGGGAATTCCGTCATTCTAAATAAGAGCTAAGCCTGTTTTCGTGACCCAAGTGGCTACATGTTCTTACTTTTACATCGTATTTCAAACACTAACTACAAGTTCGCGCGTATGTTAGGCTTAGATTCAAACGCGTGCAGACGGCATCATTTTTTTCTTCCCTCCTTTTCTTACCCCGTCTGAATGAATAGGCCTTTCGCGTCCCCATGTTATATATAGTTTTTTTTTCCAATGACACTAGAAAACGAGGGTACGGTCTACCAAAATCAACGCGCTTGTGGCGTGGGCGAAGAAGCAGCAACGTATCTTAATTATATTTTATTCCTACATTTTATTTTAACTTTTATATTTATAATGGTGGATTTTATCGCTGTATCAATGTATTCCATCACACTCCTCATGGACGATGTCATCAAGGCATGTAAGGAAAGTATTCAGTGGGGTACTGGAAGATGAGACAGGTCTGTATTTCAGAGCTGGCATTTGCTGATAATGTTGCCCTGATTGCTAAATCACAGGCACATCTCCAATCCAATCTGCAAGTCTGGAAGGAAGAGATGGAGAAGAGAGGGATGGTCATAAGCAGCTCTAAAACAAAATCCATGGTGATATCACGTGAAGAATGAAGACATCAGATTAAGCTGGGAGAACAGGTCCTGGAGCAGGTCGACCACTTTAAATATCTCGCAGCTATTATAGACCGAAAGGGAGGCATCACAGAAGAGTTGGCCGCTCGAAAAGCAGCAGCTGGGAGACTTTTTCAGGCCATAAATCGAAGATTCCTCAGCAAGAAAGAGGTTGGCAAGAAAACGAAGATTGCTGTATACCGCTCCACCTATGTCCCAGTCTTGACATATGGATGCGAGTCATGGGCAATGACTACAACCCACAAAAGCCAGATCCAAACCTCAGAAATGATGTATCTGAGGAAGGTGGTTGAAGTAACAAAAAGAGGCTTAGTCCGCAAAAAGACGATACGGCAAGGCCTAAAGTCCCACCCCCTGCAGACCCAAATAGAACAGTCCCAACTAAGATGGTTTGGCCATGTCTGCAGAATGGGAGAAGATCGGCTACCACGACAAGCATGGGAACCAAAGAGCCAGGGCTCCAGACCCCCCAGGACGACCCAGAGTCCGCTGGGAGGACATTAGACAATCTGTGAAGAACCGAGGACTAGAATGGAACCAGGCCAGGAGGAAGACAGCCGATAGGATAGTCTGGCGCTCTCTCTTCCAAACCTCTACACCTCACGGTAGGAGGGGAACGATTAAGTAAGTAAGTGACTCTCAGAAAAGAACCTTTCAGACACAGTATTGCAGATTTGAGCTTATCACTTAATCAAGTCTGCTCACAACTATGTCACACGTTTTCCTCGGCTATGCGATGTACTTATGTGGCTTCGACAAGCACGTATATGTTCGCGAAACGTCTTTTCAACTATGAAATTTTGAGAGTGCAGAATTGAATCTGTGCGGGATTATATACCAAACCTGCAATATCTAACCCTTTCCTTCGCGGAGGTCCGCGTCGGCGTTCACTTTTCCATTTGTAACTTTCGTGTTTGAATGGTGAACACCGCAGGGAAGATCGTAGACAACAAGCCATAGTTTGGTTGACTCCTGTGTTCCCAAGAGATGTACGGTTGTCTATTTCCTTGGAGACTCAAGTGCCATCTTTATAGAGAGAATTGCGGTTTGAGCAATTTAGATGTAGTTTGGATGATGTGTGTTTTTCACACCCACGCAGTGGGTTCAAGACAAGTGTGTTTTTCCCAAGCGCAGAGACAGCAGGTATGAACAGTTTTGTTTAGTAGTGTGAAGTAAGAACAGTTGGTAGAAATAGTCATACCCTGGCGGTTTAGGCCAGTCTTCGTCATACAAGATAAACCAACCAGCTCACACAGAAAATAAGGCAGAACATTTTATAGTCAGAAAAGAATAATAGGAAACCAGTGACTATGAGTGGTTAACGTTCTAGTCTCAGAAAGAAAAAGAAACCAATAACTTTAAGTGGTTAACGTTCTAGTCTCAGAAAGGAAAAGAAACCAGTAACTTTAAGTGGTTAACGTTCTAGTCTCAGAAAGGAAAAGAAACAGTTGGGTAAGAAGTAGTAATGAAGAGAAGAAGAAAAATAGAAACAGGGACAGTAACCAGAAACCATGGTACGAGGAATGAAAGGTAGACTTTGTATATAATCAACACAAGAGAATGACTGCATAAGAAGTTTGATTAAATGCAGCAGCAGAGTGGCCAGTCAAGAATAAATCTCCTTCCACGTAAATGTTACCTACATGCACAGCGGGTTTTGGTGCCATGTACATCATGTAAATAAACTTGACTACTTTGTGTGCTTCACCGCTGGTCTAGTGAAGTACATTTTCATCGAGTTCATCATCCTGCATCAGTTCTATTTCGTGTTATATGTAAGTACTCGTACATGAACATTATCATGTGCAACTACCCACTGTTGGGATAGTGATCGGACTTACCACTAAATAATAACAACAACAACAACAACAACATACCAGCACGCACGGCCACAGCTGTTGTGTAATTTTTCCGATAAAATCCTGATTTCCCCATCAGTTGTCAAAGATAATGATTCCTCACTGCCATAATTACATATATTTGTAGTTTCTGTTCAAATCCCAAAAAGAATTTTTCCGTTCGGGACATTAATCATAAAGTTATAGCAGAATTACAGGAGTGCAATTCTTAATTTATCATAAAGACACTAGGTTACGCGACAGTTCCAGAGTGTCGTTGTCCGTGTTGTGACATGGTATTAGACTTGATCTGAAAACATAACTGCGCAAATAAAATGAAGGTAAAGAAAGTCCCATGGCAGATGCTACCGTAGGGAAGTGAAGTGTTAGAGACTTCACTATTCCAGGTATGAGAGGTGAGGTGGTCGGTTCCTTTCCTTGTTGCCTTTGCTTTCGCTAACTCAAGAGTAGCGTTAGGTATATATTTAAAGCTGGGTAGTCTTGAGCGTAAAGCTTGGAGATTTCAAACCCCGTAGCTTTCAATGGAGAAGCAGGCGCTCTAATGTCACTATCACTAGAAGGTAAACTGAAACGGGAAAAATAATACCACAATAAAGGCATACACTCAACTCAAATGACAATAATAATAATAATAATAGCCCCTTCAGTCATAACTGACTATGGGAATGCGCCCCTGAGGTGACAGCCCTCAACTGCTTATTTTCCTGGTGCTCCTTTCGACGTTTTCTCCTCACCTCTGCTTCTTGTGTGAGCCTCTCTTCGCGCAATCTGAGGTGGTGCCGTAAATAGCATCGCCACTTTGTGCGATCGGCAGCTTCATCCTCCCATGTTGCTGGATCCATGTCCAGTGCCCTCATATCTCTCTTGCACACATCTTTGAACCTCAGCTGTGGTCGCCCAACTGTTCTCTTGCCATCTGCTAATTGTCCGTAGAAGATATCTTTTGGGATGCGACCATCTTCCATGCGGCGAACATGGCCAATCCAGCGAAGTCTGCGCTGTCTAAGCAGCGTATACATACTTTGAAGGCCAGCACGTGACAACACCTCGACATTTGTCACTTTATCTTTCCACGAGATGCCGAGGATGCGGCGTAGACACCGCAAATGGAAGGTATTGGGCCTTCTTTCTTGCTTAGCATAGGTCGTCCAGGTCTCGCTGCCATATAGGAGTGTGCTGGTGACGCAGGCATTATATCCCGCAGCTTTGGTCTTCATTGTGAGTTTAGAGTTTCCCCAAACACGCGATGTGAGGCGGGCAAAGGTAGCTGCAGCTTTGCCAATGCGGCTGTCGATTTCTGTATCCAGTGAGAGTTTGTCATTGATGGTAGACCCTAGGTATGTGAAGTGGTGCACCACTGCCAATTCATAGTTATCGATAGTGATAACTGGTGCAGCACCCACATCCTGACTCAGCACATTCGTTTTCTTTAGACTTATTGTGAGGCCAAAGTCCTTGCATGCTTTAGTGAAGCGATTCATCAAGCTCTGAAGCTCCTGTTGGCTTTGAGTGACGACTGCAGCATCATCAGCGAACAACAAGTCTCTTATAGTGACCCTTCTGATTTTTGTTTTTGACAAGGCAGTGTTATTATATCACTCGACAACAATGAGCACATCAATAATAAAGGAAGAGGATACACACAATCATTAACGCATGCTTGTGCAAAGTTGAGGCAGAAATTGTTGCAGGAGAATTATCAACATTATTGTCTTTGTTTTTAAGTGCCATGCTAGCCTTCGTGGGCGATCGTGTCTCTCCACAACATACTGTCCCAAGTGTTGTTTATAAATTTTGTTGTAGACTTTTTTCTATGCCACGATGTTAAACTGTCGGTGTCTTTTTTTCTATGTCACGATGTTAAACTGTCGGTGTCTTTTTTCTATGTCACGATGTCAAACTGTCTTGTGTCTTTTTTCTATGTCACGATGTTAAACTGGCTTGCGTCTTTTTTCTATGTCACTATGTTAAACCGTCTTGTGTCTTTTTTCTATGTCACGATGTTAAAATGTCGTGTGTCTTTTTTCTATGCCGCGATGTTAAACTGTTTTGTGTCTTTTTCTATGTCACGATGTTAAACTGTCTTGTGTATTTTTCTATGTCACGATGTTAAACTGTCTTGTGTCTTTTTTCTATGTCATGATGTTAAACTGTCTAGTGTCTTTTTTCTATGTCGCGATGTTAAACTGTCTTTTGTTTTGTTCTATGACACGATGTTAAACTATTGTTACGGTATATGATATTAACGCCGTCTGCTAAAGGTTATCAGACGTGCAATTGTAAAGGTTAAGGCATTTAATATATTGCGATAGATGTTTCAATTATTGAACGCTCCATACACGATCGATTATGACGTGTATAGCGTTGTTTGGGTCACAGTCGGTAACTAAGAAACGCTACCCTTTGTTACTTGACCGCCAAGCTGAATAGCTGCGTTTTTCTAACCTTCCAATTCAATGGCATGATATAGCCATATATATGCATTTTTTGATGGACCAGGGTCAGTCCTAGAACTCTATATGAGAGGAAAATTTATGGAGGTTAGTAATTAACTAGAATCCTCAGAAGGATGAGAATAATCGTCAAATTCATATGAAATATTCAGACTCGCAGTCTCACTGTCGGCAGGTAGCCATGTCTATCTGCTCGTGCATATAGCTGTGATGTTCTGACGACAATACTGCATTGTATCCTTAAACGGACATTGACACATAACCAGCAGTCTACGTTATTGATTAATTTATGCATGACTTATATGGACTTATGCTCTACTCCTATTTGAAATGATCATCCTGTGTGTACAACTGTGAATTAAATGTATGGACTCAATGAAATGACTTATCAAATCAATCGTATTCCAAGGTTCAAGTATTGTTCGGAATCTTCCACCCCCGCATTCGCTTAATCTTCCATCGTAGGCACGATGCACTATCACTGAATGAAAAAACTAACATATCAAAGAAAAAACAATGGCCAGAAATTTATAATTGTTTTATTCATATCACATGGAACATTGTTCAGAGCAAACCACCTTGCAACAACTATCTTGTGTCTTTTTTTATGTCGCGATGTTAAACTGTCTTGTGTCTTTTTACTATGTCACGATGTTAAACTGTCGTGTGTCTTTTTACTATGTCACGATGTTAAACTGTCGTGTTTCTTTTTCAATGTTACGATGTTAAACTGTCGTGTGTCTTTTTAATATGTCACGATGTTAAACTGTCGTGTGTCTTTTTACTATGTCACGATGTTAAACTGTCGTGTGTCTTTTTACTATGTCACGATGTTAAACTGTCGTGTTTCTTTTTCAATGTCTCGATGTTAAACTGTCGGTGTCTTTTTACTATGTCACGATGTTAAACTGTCGTGTGTCTTTTTACTATGTCACGATGTTAAACTGTCGGTGTCTTTTTTCAATGTTACGATGTTAAACTGTCAAGTATCTTTTCACATATGTTACGATGTTAAACTGTCGTGTGACTTTTTTCAATGTCACGATGTTAAACTGTCGTGTGACTTTTTTCAATGTCACGATGTTAAACTGTCGTGTGTCTTTTTACTATGTCACGATGTTAAACTGTCGTGTGTCTTTTTACTATGTCACGATGTTAAACTGTCGTGTGTCTTTTTATTATGTGTCACGTAGGGTTTATATTCATTTAATTTCCTACATCTTCTTCCTATTCGTTCATCCAAATTCTCTCTTTTATTATCTCTGTATTTCATTTTTCCTGTATATTTTTCATCCATTCGTTTTGCGAATATTATTTTCATATATTCGCAAACTTTACCTGTTTCTTTCTCAAAACTGAGAATCGCGCTAGGACGATATTACGTAGATGTCAGGGCTGCAGGGCGTCATAAGGCGTGATAAGTCAGTTCGCGGAACATAGGACGTAGCAAATCGTCTACATTCTCACCGAGCGCGCGAGCTTCTTCTCGGCATTAGTCCCGGTGAGGTGTGATACTTTACATCTGCACCGGTCAGTATCCAGACATTTGTCTGGAAAATCCCAAACTGACACGGCGCTCACTTGGGCCATGGTCAGCTGTAGTGTGAAAACTGCCCTGCAATGGAGTCAGGCTGTCTGGGATTTGAAACTGACACGCGTACATCGTGGTCAGTAGGTGACAGTTACGACACGCGTTAAGCGGACGTAAATGTTGGGAGTAGGGGAGATAATTTCGCGTGGCGAAATAAGTTTGGGCCCTTTGTCTGATTTTAAGATATTGGCCAAGTTTGGAACTTTAATTTCATTCTCGCTCATAGACTCCACAGTAGATAGGTCGCTCGAAAACAGAATAGCTGTTAGCGAAGATCTCAGTTTGTTTCGGCAATTTGTCGAACTTCTAGACTTCCAGAAATATTTTCAGCATTTTTATTCTTAAGTTGTGCGACTACCTGTAATTCTGTGGTTGAGGTAATTAATATGATAGATATATAGATTTTGTGAGTGTTAAAGTGTTAAATCGCTTAATTCATTTTAATCTATTTCTTTAGCGCAGAAGAAGAAATAAAGTGGTAGGCTATTATATTTTCTAGGGAAGCATTCAGTGGAAAGCAGAATAAAATTAAAATTTCTAGCTTATAACGGCAATTGTAGCTATTTATAAATTTAATTTAACTGCTAATACTCAGTCGAGTGTATTTTTCTAAACTAACGTATAAACTCTAGAATCCAGCCTCATGAATGGTGACGGAATACGCACGTGTTCTTAATTTATGAGGATTGCTGATTTTTAAATATAACTTACGTCACGGGAAGTTTAAATGATAAGCAAAGCTCTCTGCTTGCAAGTTTAAATGTAAGTTTTAACCAGTACAGATTCTATTTATTATATTATATGTGTTATTTTTCCTCCACACAGTGAAAGTTTTGGGGTGACCCTAACTTTACCAGCACCTAGTAGTAGTTTCCATACTTGTGAAGAAATAGACAGTCCTTATTTTGAACCACGTGGGTTTTCTCAAGTAACACTGAGCTGACGGTGCAAGTTAGACAGAAATACTAATATCCCTATAACGGGTTTTCAAAGACTGTAATGATAAATACTGGACCTTGGAGCCAGCACTTAATTTCTTCTAGAAACTCTATATAATTTGCTGCCTGGTGGCGTGAATATTAACAATCATTTCCCGACTAGATTATATCTTGTGGACAAATCTGTGGTGTGACTAAAGTGAATCCTATACTGAGGGAAGGCACCGACCTGACATTCATCATTTTTTTTAGAAACCTACGCTATTGACACTGTGCTCTGCTAACTCCCGCGCCTGGAATAATTGTTAGGTGACTTAATCAGACATTTGAACAAATTTGCATACCCAAGTAGTCGTTCCCGGAGACTCCAAGTTAAATACGTCTTTTGGAACTGGGGACTTCTTGGCAGAAGACTGCATTTTTTGAGTCTGTGTGAAAATCTAAAATCAATGTGTTCCAAAGAGGCAGCAAGCAAAGTCGTGAGTACAAGTATGAGAAGCCATGGCGGAATGAATGAGTGTACGCTGGTTTGAGTGATATTTTTCACTATTTTATCTTTGACACCCTGTTGCTGTCCTAATTTTTTTTTCAATCTGCATAATTTGTTGCTAAGGCTAGAGTTCTTGGGTTTTGTCTTAGGTTAAATCAGATTTTTTTCAAACTCTGTGCATATAATTACGAGATAAAACAAAGAAAAACTCTTAGACTCAAACCCTATGTATCTGTGACTCGGGCGCCATCATCTGTTCTCTTAACGGGGGCCGGGCTAAACCTAGAGTTAACACCATAACGGGGCTATCATCCTTGCAACATTTCCTTGAAGTTTTGTGACTATGTGTATATGTATTTTCCTTGATGTACTTTCTTTGATGTTGTGAGCCGATTTTTCCTGATAATAAAATCGCTCTTGAACTTAATAATCGTGTTTGGTCAGCTCGTTCTAGATAATATATATATATATATCATTGTTATAGTTTTCCCACGTCTGTGTGTTTACCTGTCGTCACGTGTATGTGCGTGCCTGTGAGTGATAGAAATATACGTAATATGTATATTGGTGTAGTCTGTCTGACGCTGTAACAACTGTTGTAGAAGATAGGTGAGAGAGAGAAGAATTCTTTTCGCTTTCAGAGACAGCCACTATATCAAATCTATCATCTCACGTGTGTGGAAATTCTATTACCTTTCACTAACTCTCACTGAGTCTATCACCTATTCAAACCTATTCAGAAGGGACCAAACCTAGTCTTAATTCTCCTATCGGAAATCTACGACATTATGTCACGATGTTAAACTGTCGGTGTCTTTTTACTATGTCACGATGTTAAACTGTCGGTGTCTTTTTACTATGTCATGATGTTAAACTGTCGGTGTCTTTTTACTATGTCACGATGTTAAACTGTCGGTGTCTTTTTACTATGTCACGATGTTAAACTGTCGTGTGTCGTTTTACTATGTCACGATGTTAAACTGTCGTATGTCTTTTTACTATGTCACGATGTTAAACGGTCGTGTGTCTTTTTACTATGTCACGATGTTAAACTGTCGTATTTCTTTTTACACTGTCACGATGTTAAACTGTCTTGTGTCTTTTTACTATGTCACAATGTTAAACTGTCGTGTTTCTTTTTACTATGTCACAATGTTAATTTGTCGTGTGTCTTTTTACTATGTCACGATGTTAAACGGTCGTGTTTCTTTTTACTATGTCACGATGTTAAACTGTCGTGTGTCTTCTTACTATGTCACGATGTTAAACTGTCGTGTGTCGTTTTACTATGTCATGATGTTAAACTGTCGTGTGTCTTTTTACTATGTCACAATGTTAAACTATCTTGTGTCTTTTTACTATGTCACGATGTTAAACTGTCGTGTGTCTTTTTACTATGTCACGATGTTAAACTGTCGTGTGTCTTTTTACTATGTCACGATGTTAAACTGTCGCGTGTCTTTTTACTATGTCACCCTCTGTGACAGACAACTCAGCCGTCCCTGAATTTGTTAGATGATGGTAAGAACCCTCTCATAACATCGGTACCCCTGAAGTGTTGGATGATATGGTACGACCCTTCGTAACGACCCCTTCGCATAGCATCAGTGCCCCCGAATATTGTGGTAACTTTTCGTCAAACGGGATTTTTTTCACCTGGACTCATTAGCTATGCAACCTTTCCACGCAGATGGTCAACACGTTTGCTGATTAATATGTGGACAGTTTATCTACCGTTCATTCTGGTCATCGCATTGATTTAAGGAGAGGTTAAATCACGCCCACTGATATCTCTTGAGCAATCATATGCAGTCATTTTCATTAACTTGGCCAGTGGGGGGCGTTGCCAGCATCAAACGATAGTAGCAACCACGATCAAAGACACGGGGAGGGGGGGGGGGGGGGCGGGGGGGGGGGGGGGGGGGGGGGGGGGTGGGGAGGGGGGGGGGGGGGGATCTCAGGAAAGACTAGCGGCACGCTATCAAAAAGGCAGAAGTGGTCCCTGAAACGAGCGACGCAAGTTTCCTGCCGGTATTTCGCATCTCGGTGTTAACCACAGAACCGATCGCAGTGAGAACGAACGGGAAAGCCGACGCGCACGCAGCGAGCGGAGATACGGAAGACCAGGGGCGGCATCTCTCTTTAGTCTGGCGGTCAGATCCCCAAAAGTCTCCTGAGATCTAAAAAGGTGTCAAATTTTCACATGTCCCACTCATCTTATATTCCATTTTAGATATATACAGACCATGAAGAAATGCATTTTATCACTCGTTGGCCAGACCTTGACAGAAGCACTAGCTATATTTGAAATCGTGTTAGATTTTCCCCTGGATTTTCATATATATTTGCAGTGAATTCTATTCTGTGCAAAACGGTAAAATATAATTGTGTAAAGTGATCACTGGATTTTGTGTTAATTTAAATCTATTAAATTAAACCATCTCAATAGTTCCAGTTGTAAATGTAATGATATATCTATTATATTATTTCAAAAGATAATAGATGCTTAAATGCTTAAATTAACTTTTAAAAGTTGCAAATGAATTTATAACTAATTGAGTTAAGTCATATATATAGATGTGTGTTTTAACCATTTAAACTCGCGAAGTGTCTTCTTAAATATATAATTAAATACGCGAGTGTATTATTATAGTCGTAACGGGAAATTCATCGCGCTTTAGAATGTTATTTGATTTTTCGGTATATTACATGTTTTTTTCTTTCATACAGAGTGATCGTAACCTGCGATCCCAGAAATAAAGAAATCATACATCTTAAAACTTCCAGACATATTGATGAAACATTTTAAATTTAATCTTGTGGCGGTCCGATGCGGCCTAGCTATCATAATTACATGAAAGAAAGCCTACCCAAGAATATTTAAAAAGAAACCATAAATTAAATTACAATCTGTAAGATAAACTGGAAGATGAACAGTGCCAGTAGCGATATTTTGTTTACTGCCCTACTGTGAGAGAGTACATATTTACCTGAACTGTGACTGGGCCTAGTTTTTCCTCACTGGATTTAAAACCTACCGGTCAGTTGCTATCATCACGCCTTGAAGGAATTTTAACTCCAGCAGCGAAATTAAAGAGACCACTCCATCCTCACCCCTGTATTGAATTGTGTCAGTGCCATCCCATAGACTCCTTTCCCCTTTTTTTCATTTGCTTAGTAAAGGGAATAACAATTGGGAATAACATGATTTTTCTACCACCCTACCTATTATTGTAACACCTCTTTCCGAGTAATTAAAATCATTGTTGAGTTACATTGCCTATGTTCCTGATAACTATCTATCCTTGGACTGGGTTTAATAATAATAATAATAATTTCTTTAAGCGCCAAACACGGCGCATAAGGCAGAAACCAGTGCTCTCCAGGTTGTTCGTTGTCACGCCACTCCTCTTAGCTCTTGCACATTATTTAGGCCCAACGTTCTTCCTTCTCTTATTATTGTTCTTCTGAGTGTTTCTTTTGGTCTTCCTTTTTTCCTCTTACCCTCAGGAACCCAAGTGAGCGCCTGTAGTGGTATTCTGTTTTTTTGCATTCGTAGGACATGTCCGATATATGACCATCGTCTTTTCCTTATATAGTTGGAGACATATTTCTGCCTAGAGTCTTCTCTTATTTGTCGATTAGTCTTGAATTCTTTCCAACTGATGTTCATGAGTTTTCTAAGACATTTGTTCTCGAATGTATTCAGCTTGTTCTCCAATGATTTTGTTATTTTCCAACTCTCACAGCCGTATGTTAACACTGAGATAACATTTGAATTAAACAGACGAAGCTTGGTATGTATATTCAATGATCGTAATTTCCAAATGTTAGATAATCTATTGAAGGCGCTAGCTGCCAAAGCAATTCTAGTATGGATTTCTCTTGTTGTGTCACCATCCTGAGTCATTTTACTGCCTAAATAATTGAAACTTTCAACTTTCTGTAGTTTTTCCCCGTTCAAGATGATATCAAAGGTCTCGTTAGAAAAGTTCATAACTTTAGTTTTAGAGGCATTTATTTGGAGACCTATTTTAACCGAGAGATGACACAAATTATTTACTGCTTCTTGGGATTGTCTGGGTGTTGAACTTAAGAATGCTAAATCATCTGCGAAATCCAGGTTCCCCCAGGAATTTTCCATTTGTCCATTTTATACCTAATTGTTCATTGTGGGTATAGTTTCTCATAACCCAATCAATAGCTATTCCAAAAAGTAGTGGTGACATAATACAGCCTTGTTTCACCCCTGTTTCTACTGTAAACCATTCTGTATTCCCTTTATTTGTTCTAACACAACATCTTGCATTGTCATATAGCGCTTTGATTATATTCACATATTTTGTTGGAAAACCATAGATTGTAAGTATCTTCCACAATGATGGGCGGTGTAGACTATCAAAGGCTTTTTGAAAATCGACGAAGGAGATAATAAGTGGCGATTGCCTTTCCACTGATTCTTCTATAATTGTTCTTAGTGTGAATATTTGATCAATACATGATCGTTTCGGCCTGAAACCCGCTTGTTCTTCTCTGATCTTTTCGTCAGCATGCAATTTAAGTCTTTCTAACATCATGCAACATAATAATTTTCCAGGTACTGATAATAGAGATATACCACGCCAGTTATTACAGTCTGATAGATCACCTTTCTTCGGTAACTTTACAATAATACTGTCTTTCCATTGTTGTGGTGGTTGTTCTTCTCTCCATACTTCATTTATAATATCTAAAATTCTCAAGAGGTTGTTGTCATTAACTGCTTTAATCATTTCCCCTGAAATTTCGTCAACTCCAGCAGCTTTAAAATTTTTTAATCTTTTAACGGCTTGTTTGATCTCGTCCAGCGTGAATTCATCGCAAGTTATTAGCAAGGTGGTTGTGGGTGTTTGATTATTAAAATCAGGTGTTACTGTTGGTGGTGGTCTGTTTAGCACCTCCATGAAGTGCTCAGCCCATCTCTTCATTTGTTCTTTTTCTGTTGGTATTGAATTCCCTAATTTACCTTTAACAGGTGTTTCCATAGCAGTAGGCTGGTGACATAGTTGTTTTGTAATTTGATAAAGGCACCTACTATTACCAGTTCTTACAGCATTTTCAGCTTCTACGGCCAGTTCATTGATGAAATGTCTTTTATCTCTTCGAGTTTTTGTCTTCACTTCTTTATTTAACAAGTTATAAGTTAGTTTGCAAGATTCAACTGCATTATGTGTACTTGCCGCTAGTAGTTTAAGTTTTGCTGTTTTCCTTTCTTGTATTTTATCCCAAGTATCTTCTCTAATCCATTTTTTTTCTTTTTATGTACTAGGTATCCGGTGGCCGCTACAGCTGCTTCTGTCATTGCTGTTCTCAGTTGTTCCCATTTAGTATCGATTGTCTTGGTGGTGATATCGTTGTCAATTTTGCCTAAAGCATCGAAATAGTTGTTCATTTTGACATTATATTCCTCCTTTATATCATTTGATTGCAGTCTGTGTACATCTATTCTTCTATTTTTATTCGGTTGGTATAACTTCTTCAGTTTAATTCTCAGTTTAGCTATGCAGAGGTTATGATCGCTTCCGATCTCTGCACCTCTGTATGCTCTGACGTCTTGAACTGATGAGCGAAATTTTGCGCTTATGCAGAAGTGATCTATCTGGTTCTTAGTTCTGCCATCAGGTGAATTCCATGTTATCTTGTGAATATTTTTATGTGGAAAGATGGTGTCTGCCACAACGAGGTTTGATATTTCACAAAGTTCTAGAAGTCTTTCGCCATTTTGATTCATACAGCCTATGCCATGAGTACCGAGATATCTTTGTACTCCATCGTTGTTGTCTCCTACTTTGGCGTTAAAATCGCCCATGACTGCTATTATGTCATGCTTGGGTATTGTGTTGATGGTACTTAGAAGTGCTTCATAGAAGTCATCTTTTGTGGTATCAAGAGCGTCGTTAGTTGGTGCATAACGTTGTACAATTGAGAGCTTGAAAAATCTTGTCTGAAATCTTGCTGATATTAGCCTCTCATTAATAGGTACCCAGCTGATAAGCGATGCTGCTGCTTTCTGTGTCATTAAGATGGCTACTCCCTCTGTGTAGATATTAGAGTGAGTCATGTTTACTGTCGAGCCTGGTTCTGTTTCGGTAACAATCGCTTGTTTTACGATAGTGACTTGTTAATTCTCTGATCAACCCTCTTATCCAACCGACCGATTCGAGGGTTTCGAGGTCAGTTATAGGAAAATATCTACACCACTAGATACTCTGATGTATCTTTTATTCCATAATTTAACACATCATGGTACTATCCATCGAAATATACACATTCCTGATGTTTTTCTTTCGGCGTCTAAGGTGAGAAAAGAATTTCATCTCCATCTTGGAAGGGTAGATAACTCAGTTATCTGGGTTTATCTTTGTCTAATACAAGCGGGAAGGGCTTAGTCGATACCAATCTTCTTAACCCCCCCCTCACCTTGTTATTTGTATTTTCTGTACTTATGATATATTTTTTCTGTAACATCTGATAGTTGTTGTGATCTGATTTTTTAAGGTTAATAAACATCATAAACTTATTTAGTACTGTGTTGGAATACCCAAAGCCCAAAATTTTCCCTATCTGTTTAATATAGTTTGTATCCACGTGCGTCTGTGTGTTTGAAGCACCAAATCGGTGTGAGCGCAGGTGTGTGTCTGGAAACTGGCAAATAATTGTTTGACCAGGAGAGTGAAGAGAAGATTGAGAGGAACAATTTGTCGTAAATAAGTCTGTCCTTACTCTCCCCAGCACTCTGTGAAGCAACTATTTACTCTCTACATTTTCTATCACTGAGCTTTTCACCACCATTCTCCACTCTAAACAGGACCACTATTTCTAAGACTCTTTCTCTCAAAATAAATTTACGACACCCTCTATCGTGTTTTGTTCAGTCTTTGTTGTGGACACACCATGTATTGCAGCTTTCATCATTATCATCACTTGTCTGTTTGCTGGTTCCCTTGAAGAAAGCCTGTACCATCCGTTTACATACTCCTGCAATGGTGCTTTCTGTAGCAAGTTGTTTTACCTGATAAGGTAATAGCCCATTGTGCACAAGCTCATAAGATTCACTCGTACTACTACGACATGCTTGAGGGAGTAGTTGTTCTATTCGTTATTTGTCTCATTAGAGGAACCCCCCCCCCCCCCTTCCCCCGGGGAACTACACGGGGCATGGCAACTGTTATCTTCCCAAAGAAAGTACATAGTTTGTTCTTGATGTGTTTAATAAGTTTCTTTTGCACCGTGGTTCCTTTCAGGACATTATTATTATTAATAATTATTAAATATCTACTCTGTTTAGTTACCCATGTTATACTGTACATTCTTAACATTCCTATGTAAAACAATATCGGTGTAGTCCCCATGCCGTTTCCTGCTGGTCTTTATTAATTATCCCTGACTCACTTCAACATGTTAGGATAGGCTTTTCATAGGAAATTGTTTTTCGGACTTCTATTGGTAAAGGTTTGTTGCATAAAATACTTTTAATTTTGTCAGGATACAGTGAGGCTAAACAAGCGCACGAAAACCAGGTGATGAAAAAACTGCTACAGGTGGATTGATAAAGTAATTTATAGTATAGCCATTATTATTCTATTCTGCTGTCTCTTGTAGATCCCGGGTGGGGGATTGGGGGGGGGGGGGGGGGGGGGGTGATGAGACAAAGAATAGGCCTACCGCTCCATCATGCATGTCATACAAGGCAACTAATATGAGGTTGTGCATGAGGTTGGCAACCTCATCATTAAAACACATTGCTCCAGAAGCCACCACTGTAAGAGCTTGTGAATGCTTGGTGCAGGATTTCTGAAAGAGTACTAGCTGCAGTGGTGAGATTCATGTTCCGTGATGAGCGAAAAGGCGAAAGATGATGATTCAATTTTGTAACCGGCAGCCGGCAGCATAACCCGCCCCCCCCCCCCCCCCCCCCCCCCCCCCCACCCCCCCAAAAAAAAAATAAAAAATAAATATCCTAGAACACTCAGCCGGTAAAGATTTGCAGACAAAAAAAGACAGACAGACATGAACGAAGTTAAAAAGTATGTCATGAATTTATTGTTTGCTTGCTACACAGTGACTTGAAAAACGTCGACAACATAGGGCGGGTAGACAACATACCGGTATATTGTTCTATGTCAGTGCTGCTCTTAAAATGTGGTCCGCGGATAGGTGACGGTCTAAATGATATTGATAATAAGCTAAAGTGCTACTATAAGAAAGTATCTACCCTTTCTCATGCTTCGCCGAATACACAATAATATATTATAGATAGGGCGCCTGTCCCCGGCACACTAGGGACAAACTTTCCCATCCTACACTTTATATGTTTAGAAACGATTTAAAAGAAAACAGCAGTATTCCGTCGACCTTTACTTGTTTTTAAAGCAACATTAAAAACAGCACACATTAATAATATTCACTCTTTGCTGACCATAGCAAGGCTTTAGATGACATTCTTCTAAAACTTTTCTTTTTGTAAGGATGATGCGAATACATTAAATGTCGTTCCTGTAGAATAAGTCTGTATATGTATGTATATGTCTGTGTATGCGCGCGTGTTTCTGCTTGTAAGTAGCATTATTATCCACGGAGGATATGTTGATCAATAAGGGTTGCTAAATAAAACTGACATCAGATTATATCTGTCTCCTTTCTTGTTGTCTTGGCAGCTTGAAGTGTCTGTTGATAACGGCCATTTCTTAGCTCCTGTGGGTGAAAACATGAATTCAAACGCGTCAAATTTTTTTTTTTTTTGGTTCGGTTTTTGACTTCTTCCGACGAGGCGCGTTCATTTCAACCTATTTGGTTATATCAGAGCGCATTTACCATTAAAAAAAAAAGTCAACTCTGTTGACTGCTAACCCGATCACCGTTGATAGATACTTAGTCCTGAAAAGGACTATCATTATCTATCTGCTAGCATAAAACCCTAAAAAGGAAAATCGTCAGCTACGCCAACGCCCGAGCTGTTTAGGCAAGAATCTGAGTTTAATATTAATAAAACAAGATACGCAGTGATTTTAATTTAGAGCGGCAAATTGAAGCACCTAGAAATGGGCGTATTACATCAGTTGTCTCGTCGTTTATAAATTTCTTTTCTGCTTTTTAAAAATGTATTAATTACAGCAAATCAATACGGTTCCATTATTACACTAGTTAACAACCAAAATGTACCAGAAATGAAAATAGCTGATCTTAACTAATTTTGGTGTGCTGAAAACGAAAATGACATTAAAAAATGTTGTTTGGCTTCAGTTTTCAAGATATATGCTACTAGTTTATTTAATTACGGTCCATTTATATATATGACGCAACTGTTGTGCGCGATTGCATAATTTTTTCTAATGACCAATAAAAATGTAACTAGAAGTTGATGATGCAATCCTACCTAGTTTACATCACCTTTGTGTATAAATATCTTATCTCTGATAAAATTTTGCCATTAGTTAGTGCATTTGTCCTTATCAAAAGTATCGTAGTTAGAAATGCCTAGGACATGTGTGAACAGTGCTAATAATTTCTGTTATATATGTGGTGAGGTGACATTTCTATCACAAAAACGAAACATAACTAAAGTGATTAAGAAGGCGTACAGTTTGTATTTTGGCTGCAGAATAGGAGATCAAGATAAGAGCTGGGCGCCACACATATGCTGCAATACATGTGCAGCACATCTTAAACTGTGGTTGACTGGCAAAAGGCAAGCTATGCCTTTTGCAGTCCCAATGATTTGGAGAGAGCCCACTGATCATCTCAACAACTGTTACTTTTGCATGGTCCCTCCAATTGGGAAAGGCATATCAAAGAAGAAAAAATGGACTCTGGAATATCCAAACATCCCCTCTGCAATACGTCCGGTACCACATGGCGATGACCTACCAGTTCCCAAAGTGCCAGAATCATTTTCAGCTGCTTCCACTGATGAAGAAGAGGACATTGATGGTCCTGAACCATCAACCTCAAGTGACCCAGATTTTGAGCAAACTACATCCACTAAACCACACTTAATAACCCAAAGTGAACTGAATGATCTTGTAAGAGATCTGAATTTACCGATGAACAAGGCGGAGCTTTTGGGTTCCAGATTGCAACAGTGGAATCTCCTGGCAGAAGATGTTACAATTTATGTGTATAGGAACCGCCAGAAGCCGCTTATTACATTCTTTTTCAAAGAGGGTGACCTTTCTGCGTGCGACAACATTTCTGGTTTAATGGCAGCCCTCAAAATCAATTACATACCGGAAGAGTGGAGGCTTTTCATTGATTAATCCAAGACGAGTCTTAAAGCTGTTTTGTTGAATAATGGTAATGTGTTACCATCAATTCCAGTTGGTCACGCAGTTCATATGAAAGAAACTTATGAAAACATTAAGCAGCTTTTGAAGTGTATAAACTACGATCATCATCATTGGTCACTTTGCGGTGACTTAAAAGTGGTCGCTCTTTTGCTTGGACTACAGGGTGGATACACCATGTACTGTTGCTTTCTCTGTGAGTGGGATAGCCGTGCACGAAGTGACCATTACATCAGAAGACATTGGCCAATCAGGCAGTCATTGCAGCCTGGCAGTAAGAACGTTGAGAACCCAGCACTTGTCGACACCAGCAAGATTTGTTGCCACCCTTGCACATTAAGCTGGGTCTCATGAAAAACTTTGTCAAGGCAATGGAGAAAACAGATGAAGCTTTCACATACCTCATCAGAAAATTTCCAAGACTGAGTGAAGCTAAAATAAGAGAGGGAGTATTTGTTGGTCCGCAAATTCGAAAACTTCTTCATGATGACGAGTTTCTTTTGCGTGTTGCATGGCAAGGAAAAAGCAGCATGGCTAGCATTTAAGTCAGTGGTGGACAATTTTCTTGGAAACAACAGATCTGATAATTACAATGAAATTGTAGAAAATCTCCTTCTGAAGTATAAGAGTCTTGGCTGCAACATGTCTTTGAAAGTTCATTTTCTGGATTCTCATCTGGATTTCTTTACGTCAAACTGTGGAGCGGTCAGTGATGAGCATGGTGAACGATTTCACCAGGACATTGCTGCAATGGAGACAAGGTATCAAGGCAATTGGAGCCCTTCAATGCTTGCTGAGTACTGTTGGACTGTGACAAGAGACACCTCATCGATTGACTACAAGAAGCAAGCAGCGAGAGCTCGAACAGCGACTGAATAATGACGGAATGGGTTCAAATGTGCCTTTTTAAAACATGATATGTGAACTTTAAATAATGTTTTTATTTTTTCTATCATTTTATGTTGAAATATCAATTAATTGAGTATGTAACCACAATTTTTATAATGCTAAAGTAGAAAGACTAGCTGTTCACCCCAGAGAATTAAACAAGCATACATTATTTCTATTACTGTAATGTAAATTCATCATTTTTAAAAAACCAGAGCCAGTTGGTGAATTTCATTATGATATTTGAAATGAGCATGACAAAATAAATAAGAAATGGTATATTTAATTTCTGGTACAAAAAACGTTTGAAAATTTGTTGACTAGTGTTATCTGTTCCCTGTCTCGGGCTCAGAAAAACGAAGAAAGTACGGGAATGTAATATTCTCCCTAATAATAATAATAATAAATTCTTTAAGCACCAAACACGGCGCATAAGGCAGAAACCAGTGCTCTCCAGGTTGTTCGTTGTGACGCCACTCCTCTTAGCTCTTGCACATTATTTAGGCCCAACGTTCTTCCTTCTCTTATTATTGTTCTTCTGAGTGTTTCTTTTGGTCTTCCTTTTTTTTCCTCTTACCCTCAGGAACCCAAGTGAGCGCCTGTAGTGGTATTCTGTTGTTTTGCATTCGTAGGACATGACCGATATATGACCATCGTCTTTTCCTTATATAGTCGGAGACATATTTCTGCCTAGAGTCTTCTCTTATTTGTCGATTAGTCTTGAATTCTTTCCAACTGATGTTCATGAGTTTTCTAAGACATTTGTTCTCGAATGTATTCAGCTTGTTCTCCCTAAGATATAGCTTAATGAAAACAAATAATAACAACAAATTGACTCATTCATTATCTTTCACCCACCCCCTCCCTACTGAAGCATATATTTTCTACAAATGTGCACCAAGCCTTCCTATCCTGTGCTTTTGTCACGGGTTTGTCTCCTTTGCTCTGCAGTAGTGGCCCAATAATGGTCAAATACCGTGTAAAGGGTCTTAAAAGGTATCAATATTCGCTCAAGATTACTCTTGGCATATATATATAAATACAATGATGCTTCTATTTTAGGGTGCAACACTTAATTTATAAAAAGCCAAGCATGTGGTGGGTTTTGATGTTAAGAAGATAGGTGTATGGTAAAGTTGTACTTGAGTGAGGTCAATCTGTGAAGGTCCCTGATATAGACAATTGATAGCTGTGTTTCAGAGAACCTTGCTGATACCACCTACGATCTCACTCTAAGTTATATACCTGTCACAAAAAGTAGGGGATATTGAATTTAAAAGTTATCCAAAGATAATATATTTCAAATTAGTTTATTTATTCCTTCGCACAAGTAAACTTGAGCATCATAACAAGACATTTGCGGTATAAGAAGTGTTATGGCTTTACTCACATGATTTTAGTCGCACTGGCAACCAAGTCGGGGTAGGTACTTCATTTTCACAAAAATATTCCAATATTTCTAAAAACGTGTAGGGCCCCCGTTTGCCACTAAACATGCATTGCAACGACGTCTCATACTGCAAATAAGCCTTCTGATGTTGTCTTGAGGAATTCTCTGCCACTCCTGCTGAAGGGCCTGGGCTAACTGCTGGAGAGTCTATGGAGCGGCTGGACGTTGTTGGACGCGTCTATTCAGGAGGTCCCACAAATGCTCAATAGGAGACTGGTTGGGGGACATCGGTGGCCACGGTAACATTCGGATATGCTGCATCTGAAGGTGATCTTGGACGACGCTAGCGCGGTGAGGACATGCATTGTCATCCTGGAAGATGAAATCTGGTCCGTGCCGTTGAGCAAATGGCACAACAATAGGCTCGATGATGTTGTCACGGTAGTAGAACCCTGTGATATTGACCTGGCATATGTGAAGGTTGGTCCTGTCATTCATACAGATGCCTGCCGACACCATTACACTGCCACCTCCATAACGGTTGTGTGCAACAGTTGCAGGAGGCTGGTAACGCTCACCTCGCAGTCGCCAGACACGTATTCGACGATCATGAAAATTCAAAACGAAACGGGACTCATCAGAAAACATCACTGATGCCCACTGTTGATTGGTACCCCGATGATGACGTTGGCACGAATCCATTCTTGCTCGCCTGTGTTGTGGTGACATGGGCAAAGCTACAAACGGTCTGCGTGAGGCCAGTTGCACTTGGTGCAAACGGTTTCGTACTGTCTGAGTTGAGACCCGGATCCCAGTGGTCTGTTGAAGGTGTTGCTGAAGCCTAGTAGCATTTAGAGTCCGAGTTCTGAGGGCCTGAGTAACACGAAGTTGATCTTGGCGGCGTGTAGTGATTCTTGGGCGGCCAGTCCGAGGCAGATCAACCACTGTGCGGAAATTTTGATACTTGTTCCACAGTCTGCTGACAACTGACTGTGAAACATTGAGGTTCTGAGCAGCATCCACTTGCTGACTTCCGGTTTGCAACATGCCTATGCCTATCTATCTCTGCTGTTCTGTCAAACGTTCCATGACGAAGAAAAGAAATTTTATCTGTTGCAGAGTCTTTTTATACCTGTCCATGGTGAGTAGTGTTCATCAAACCCGAGATACACGCATTTTTGTGAAAAAGAATAATGTGTGAACTTTACGGATGGGCCCCACCTCTGTTCTTGGGATTGGCTTACTCATCACGAGTCACCAGGTCAACATGATATTGCACGTGAGAGTGGAGAAGAGCGTGCTCGATATGTCCGTACAACCATTAAAATAGAAATCCAATCTTTTGTAAAATAATACATACCATCTTAAAATATCCCCTACTTTTTGTGACCAGTATATTTTGGCCTAGTATGATTGAGAGCTACGTTTAGTGTCTAGGGTAATGTAAGAGTGATGTTATAGGAATTCAATACAAACATATACACATAAGATACTAATGCTATTATGAACTTAACTAACACCAGTGGGTAAATTTATAGTTTGGAATTTCTTTTTTTCTCAAATTTATTTTTCCTGAACCGAAATTAGTTTTGGTCAGAACCACAACTCAAGTGAATCAATAGATATATATTTACAAATATAAATATATTTACATAAATAGGACCATATGTCCAAGGCACATTGTTACAATTAAAATCTTTCAAATAACATTGTTACAATTAAAATCTTTCTAATATTATTACTTAATATATGATGACTACTGGTATTTGGAGACAGGTTGGGGATTTATAATCATCCCAGAATTCTTCTGTTACACCTATACTTGTTTATTTAATCCTTGGGTGGAAATGTTAATTGGTATACAGGAGATTCGTTTAATGTTTATGATAAGTTGTCCCAGGCCAGATAGTATGACTTATCTGGAGCCAGGAATCACAGCAGTTGTCGTAGAATCGGCCACAAGCCACAGTCTCCTCTGATCTTTCAAATGCTTGAGTACAGAATTAGTAAGAGGGACTCCTCACAATAGGGTAGGCTCTCTCACTCAGACAATTCATTGACACCAGATAAGTGCCAGCAGAACCCCTGTAAATGAAAGTTATGTTCCTGTCTTAACTTCACATTAATTCCACCCAATTTACAAATAATAATACAATTTAACAAAAGAACCTGGTCAGCTCTTTCTGACCAACCTTACTTCTCCACTCTAGATTGATGGAACAATTTTTACCAGTTTTCTTTTCTTTTTCCTAATAGTTGTTACGCCTCTGCCATTTGCACTGATCTTTTTCCATAAAATATGATGGGTGATATGATTCATGAGGACCCCTGCATGTCTTTTGGTATCTATCTCTCTCTGGTAGCTAATTATATAATAGATACCCTATAGGCCCTGTCTGAGTGCTGGGGACCTATGTACTTACTAATCATGATGGATTTTCATCTAACATTTTCTCACATTCCAATTTATTTTAAATAAAAGATAATTAATATTCTCCTTACCACAATATTCAATGAAAAGCACACAATTAATACGTTGACTGGCAATGGAAATATACTTTTGTTCCTTCTGCCTTTGTCCAGACTGCTGAGATAATATGGTCTACAGCAATGCTGCTCTCAACGCACCTGCTTCAACTAAGGTTTTGAAAAAATGGCATCTAAGCCTTTCAAGTTTAAATGCAGCTTTGGTAAGCGGACCAATGACTACGCATATCTCAATTGTAAACAAGTCTTGCAAAATAAAATTCAAACTTTCCCTTCGTTACTCGGTTAATATATTTTTATTTTGAGGTCGGCCAATAATATTTCGCCTTCCTTCAAAATCCATCCAATCCAATCTCTCGTACCTTCTTAGTCTTTATTTCCCCAAAGTTTTACCAAAATATGCCCCCAAAAAAAAAATC
>JAMPIV010004215.1:55000-61423 GCA_024509875.1 Oreohelix idahoensis | reverse complement strand
TGGAAACCCGCCTTTTTCTGCACAGGAACCCGCTTTAGACCAGGTTTTCTGTACAGGAACCCGCTTTAGACCAGGTTTTCTGCACAGGAACCCGCTTTAGACCAGGTTTTCTGCACAGGAACCCGCTTTAGACCAGGTTTTCTGCACAGGAACCCGCTTTAGACCAGGTTTTCTGCACAGGAACCCGCTTTAGACCAGGTTTTCTGCACAGGAACCCGCTTTAGACCAGGTTTTCTGCACAGGAACCCGCTTTAGACCAGGTTTTCTGCACAGGAACCCGCTTTAGACCAGGTTTTCTGCACAGGAACCCGCTTTAGACCAGGTTTTCTGCACAGGAACCCGCTTTAGACCAGATTTTCTGCACAGGAACCCGCTTTAGACCAGGTTTTCTGCACAGGAACCCGCTTTAGACCAGGTTTTCTGCACAGGAACCCGCTTTAGACCAGGTTTTCTGCACAGGAACCCGCTTTAGACCAGGTTTTCTGCACAGGAACCCGCTTTAGACCAGGGTTTCTGCACAGGAACCCGCTTTAGACCAGGTTTTCTGCACAGGAACCCGCTTTAGACCAGGTTTTCTGCACAGGAACCCGCTTTAGACCAGGTTTTCTGCACAGGAACCCGCTTTAGACCAGGTTTTCTGCACAGGAACCCTTTTAGACCAGGTTTTCTGCACAGGAACCCGCTTTAGACCAGGTTTTCTGCACAGGAACCCGCTTTAGACCAGGTTTTCTGCACAGGAACCCGCTTTAGACCAGGTTTTCTGCACAGGAACCCGCTTTAGACCAGGTTTTCTGCACAGGAAACCGCTTTAGACCAGGTTTTCTGCACAGGAACCCGCTTTAGACCAGGTTTTCTGCACAGGAACCCGCTTTAGACCAGGTTTTCTGCACAGGAACCCGCTTTAGACCAGGTTTTCTGCACAGGAACCCGCTTTAGACCAGGTTTTCTGCACAGGAACACGCTTTAGACCAGGTTTTCTGCACAGGAACCCGCTTTAGACCAGGTTTTCTGCACAGGAACCCGCTTTAGACCAGGTTTTCTGCACAGGAACCCGCTTTAGACCAGGTTTTCTGCACAGGAACCCGCTTTAGACCAGGTTTTCTGCACAGGAACCCGCTTTAGACCAGGTTTTCTGCACAGGAACCCGCTTTAGACCAGGTTTTCTGCACAGGAACCCGCTTTAGACCAGGTTTTCTGCACAGGAACCCGCTTTAGACCAGGTTTTCTGCACAGGAACCCGCTTTAGACCAGGTTTTCTGCCCAGGAACCCGCTTTAGACCAGGTTTTCTGTACAGGAACCCGCTTTAGACCAGGTTTTCAGTACAGGAACCCGCTTTAGACCAGGTTTTCAGTACAGGAACCCGCTTTAGACCAGGTTTTCTGCACAGGAACCCGCTTTAGACCAGGTTTTCTGCACAGGAACCCGCTTTAGACCAGGTTTTCTGCACAGGAACCCGCTTTAGACCAGGTTTTCTGCACAGGAACCCGCTTTAGACCAGGTTTTCTGTACAGGAACCCGCTTTAGACCAGGTTTTCTGCACAGGAACCCGCTTTAGACCAGGTTTTCTGCACAGGAACCCGCTTTAGACCAGGTTTTCTGCACAGGAACCCGCTTTAGACCAGGTTTTCTGCACAGGAACCCGCTTTAGACCAGGTTTTCTGCACAGGAACCCGCTTTAGACCAGGTTTTCTGCACAGGAACCCGCTTTAGACCAGGTTTTCTGCACAGGAACCCTTTTTAGACCAGGTTTTCTGCACAGGAACCCGCTTTAGACCAGGTTTTCTGCACAGGAACCCGCTTTAGACCAGGTTTTCTGCACAGGAACCCGCTAGACCAGGTTTTCTGCACAGGAACCCGCTTTAGACCAGGTTTTCTGCACAGGAACCCGCTTTAGACCAGGTTTTCTGCACAGGAACCCGCTTTAGACCAGGTTTTCTGCACAGGAACCCGCTTTAGACCAGGTTTTTCTGCACAGGAACCCGCTTTAGACCAGGTTTTCTGCACAGGAACCCGCTTTAGACCAGGTTTTCTGCACAGGAACCCGCTTTAGACCAGGTTTTCTGCACAGGAACCCGCTTTAGACCAGGTTTTCTGCACAGGAACCCGCTTTAGACCAGGTTTTCTGCACAGGAACCCGCTTTAGACCAGGTTTTCTGCACAGGAACCCGCTTTAGACCAGGTTTTCTGCACAGGATCCCGCTTTAGACCAGGTTTTCTGCACAGGAACCCGCTTTAGACCAGGTTTTCTGCACAGGAACCCGCTTTAGACCAGGTTTTCTGCACAGGAACCCGCTTTAGACCAGGTTTTCTGCACAGGAACCCGCTTTAGACCAGGTTTTTTGCACAGGAACCCGCTTTAGACCAGGTTTTCTGCACAGGAACCCGCTTTAGACCAGGTTTTCTGCACAGGAACCCGCTTTAGACCAGGTTTTCTGCACAGGAACCCGCTTTAGACCAGGTTTTCTGCACAGGAACCCGCTTTAGACCAGGTTTTCTGCACAGGAACCCGCTTTAGACCAGGTTTTCTGCACAGGAACCCGCTTTAGACCAGGTTTTCTGCACAGGAACCCGCTTTAGACCAGGTTTTCTGCACAGGAACCGCTTTAGACCAGGTTTTCTGCACAGGAACCCGCTTTAGACCAGGTTTTCTGCACAGGAACCCGCTTTAGACCAGGTTTTCTGCACAGGAACCCGCTTTAGACCAGGTTTTCTGCACAGGAACCCGCTTTAGACCAGGTTTTCTGTACAGGAACCCGCTTTAGACCAGGTTTTCTGCACAGGAACCCGCTTTAGACCAGGTTTTCTGCACAGGAACCCGCTTTAGACCAGGTTTTCTGCACAGGAACCCGCTTTAGACCAGGTTTTCTGTACAGGAACCCGCTTTAGACCAGGTTTTCTGCACAGGAACCCGCTTTAGACCAGGTTTTCTGCACAGGAACCCGCTTTAGACCAGGTTTTCTGCACAGGAACCCGCTTTAGACCAGGTTTTCTGCAAAGGAACCCGCTTTAGACCAGGTTTTCTGCACAGGAACCCGCTTTAGACCAGGTTTTCTGCACAGGAACCCGCTTTAGACCAGGTTTTCTGCACAGGAACCCGCTTTAGACCAGGTTTTCTGCACAGGAACCCGCTTTAGACCAGGTTTTCTGCACAGGAACCCGCTTTAGACCAGGTTTTCTGCACAGGAACCCGCTTTAGACCAGGTTTTTCTGCACAGGAACCCGCTTTAGACCAGGTTTTCTGCACAGGAACCCGCTTTAGACCAGGTTTTCTGCACAGGAACCCGCTTTAGACCAGGTTTTCTGCACAGGAACCCGCTTTAGACCAGGTTTTCTGCACAGGAACCCGCTTTAGACCAGGTTTTCTGCACAGGAACCTTTAGACCAGGTTTTCTGCACAGGAACCCGCTTTAGACCAGGTTTTCTGCACAGGAACCCGCTTTAGACCAGGTTTTCTGCACAGGAACCCTTTTTAGACCAGGTTTTCTGCAC
Organism: Oreohelix idahoensis; assembly: GCA_024509875.1. NCBI lineage: Eukaryota > Metazoa > Mollusca > Gastropoda > Stylommatophora > Oreohelicidae > Oreohelix > Oreohelix idahoensis. The sequence goes on along the minus strand of JAMPIV010004215.1, from coordinate 57,933 downwards.
AGGAACCCGCTTTAGACCAGGTTTTCTGCACAGGAACCCGCTTTAGACCAGGTTTTCTGCACAGGAACCCGCTTTAGACCAGGTTTTCTGCACAGGAACCCGCTTTAGACCAGGTTTTCTGCACAGGAACCCGCTTTAGACCAGGTTTTCTGCACAGGAACCCGCTTTAGACCAGGTTTTCTGCACAGGAACCCGCTTTAGACCAGGTTTTCTGCACAGGAACCCGCTTTAGACCAGGTTTTATGCACAGGAACCCGCTTTAGACCAGGTTTTCTGCACAGGAACCAACGTTAGACCAGGTTTTCTGTACAGGAACCCGCTTTAGACCAGGTTTTCTGCACAGGAACCCGCTTTAGACCAGGTTTTCTGCACAGGAACCCGCTTTAGACCAGGCTTTCTGCACAGGAACCCGCTTTAGACCAGGTTTTCTGTACAGGAACCCGCTTTAGGCCAGGTTTTCTGCCCAGGAACCCGCTTTAGACCAGGTTTTCTGCACAGGAACCCGATTTAGACCAGGTTTTCTGCACAGGAACCCGCTTTAGACCAGGTTTTCTGCACAGGAACCCGCTTTAGACCAGGTTTTCTGCACAGGAACCCGCTTTAGACCAGGTTTTCTGCACAGGAACCCGCTTTAGACCAGGTTTTCTGCACAGGAACCCGCTTTAGACCAGGTTTTCTGCACAGGAACCCGCTTTAGACCAGGTTTTCTGCACAGGAACCCGCTTTAGACCAGGTTTTCTGCACAGGAACCCGCTTTAGACCAGGTTTTCTGCACAGGAACCCTTTTTAGACCAGGTTTTCTGCACAGGAACCCGCTTTAGACCAGGTTTTCTGCACAGGAACCCGCTTTAGACCAGGTTTTCTGCACAGGAACCCGCTTTAGACCAGGTTTTCTGCACAGGAACCCGCTTTAGACCAGGTTTTCTGTACAGGAACCCTCTTTAGACCAGGTTTTCTGTACAGGAACCCGCTTTAGACCAGGTTTTCTGTACAGGCACCCGCTTCAGATCAGGTTTTCTGCACAGGAACCCGCTTTAGACCAGGTTTTCTGCACAGGAACCCGCTTTAGACCAGGTTTTCTGCACAGGAACCCGCTTTAGACCAGGTTTTCTGCACAGGAACCCGCTTTAGACCAGGTTTTCTGCACAGGAACCCGCTTTAGACCAGGTTTTCTGCACAGGAACCCGCTTTAGACCAGGTTTTCTGCACAGGAACCCGCATTAGACCAGGTTTTCTGCACAGGAACCCGCTTTAGACCAGGTTTTCTGTACATGAACCCGCTTTAGACCAGGTTTTCTGTACAGGAACCCGCTTTAGACCAGGTTTTCTGTACAGGAACCCGCTTTAGACCAGGTTTTCTGCACAGGAACCCGCTTTAGACCAGGTTTTCTGCACAGGAACCCGCTTTAGACCAGTTTCTGCACAGGAACCCGCTTTAGACCAGGTTTTCTGCACAGGAACCCGCTTTAGACCAGGTTTTCTGCACAGGAACCCGCTTTAGACCAGGTTTTCTGTACAGGAACCCGCTTTAGACCAGGTTTTCTGCACAGGAACCCGCTTTAGACCAGGTTTTCTGCACAGGAACCCGCTTTAGACCAGGTTTTCTGCACAGGAACCCGCTTTAGACCAGGTTTTCTGCACAGGAACCCTTTTTTAGACCAGGTTTTCTGCACAGGAACCCGCTTTAGACCAGGTTTTCTGCACAGGAACCCGCTTTAGACCAGGTTTTCTGCACAGGAACCCGCTTTAGACCAGGTTTTCTGCACAGGAACCCGCTTTAGACCAGGTTTTCTGCACAGGAACCCGCTTTAGACCAGGTTTTCTGCACAGGAACCCGCTTTAGACCAGGTTTTCTGCACAGGAACCCGCTTTAGACCAGGTTTTCTGCACAGGAACCCGCTTTAGATCAGGTTTTCTGCACAGGAACCCGCTTTAGACCAGGTTTTCAGTACAGGAACCCGCTTTAGACCAGGTTTTCTGCACAGGAACCCGCTTTAGACCAGGTTTTCTGCACAGGAACCCGCATTAGACCAGGTTTTCTGCACAGGAACCCGCTTTAGACCAGGTTTTCTGCACAGGAACCCGCTTTAGACCAGGTTTTCTGCACAGGAACCCTTTTTTAGACCAGGTTTTCTGCACAGGAACCCGCTTTAGACCAGGTTTTCTGCACAGGAACCCGCTTTAGACCAGGTTTTCTGCACAGGAACCCGCTTTAGACCAGGTTTTCTGCACAGGAACCCGCTTTAGACCAGGTTTTCTGCGCAGGAACCCGCTTTAGACCAGGTTTTCTGCACAGGAACCCGCTTTAGACCAGGTTTTCTGCACAGGAACCCGCTTTAGACCAGGTTTTCTGCACAGGAACCCGCTTTAGACCAGGTTTTCTGCACAGGAACCCGCTTTAGACCAGGTTTTCTGCACAGGAACCCTTTTTAGACCAGGTTTTCGCACAGGAACCCGCTTTAGACCAGGTTTTCTGCACAGGAACCCGCTTTAGACCAGGTTTTCTGCACAGGAACCCGCTTTAGACCAGGTTTTCTGCACAGGAACCCGCTTTAGACCAGGTTTTCTGCACAGGAACCCGATTTAGACCAGGTTTTCTGCACAGGAACCCGCTTTAGACCAGGTTTTCTGCACAGGAACCCGCTTTAGACCAGGTTTTCTGCACAGGAACCCGCTTTAGACCAGGTTTTCTGCACAGGAACCCGCTTTAGACCAGGTTTTCTGCCCAGGAACCCGCTTTAGACCAGGTTTTCTGCACAGGAACCCGCTTTAGACCAGGTTTTCTGCACAGGAACCCGCTTTAGACCAGGTTTTCTGCACAGGAACCCGCTTTAGACCAGGTTTTCTGCACAGGAACCCGCTTTAGACTAGGTTTTCTGCACAGGAACCCGCTTTAGACCAGGTTTTCTGCACATGAAACCGCTTCAGACCAG
>JAMPIV010004215.1:0-40000 GCA_024509875.1 Oreohelix idahoensis | reverse complement strand
TTTTTTTTTTATATAAATTTTTATAAATTTTTTTAATTTTTAATATATTTTTTATAATTATAAAAATTAATTTTTAAAAATATATTTAAAAAATTTACTAAAAAAAAAAAAAAATTTTTTAAAAAACTTTATAAAAAATTTTTTTAAATAAAAAAAAAAAAAAAAAAAAAAAAAAAATTTTAAAAATTTAAAATATTAATTTAATAAATATTTTTAAATTTTTAAAAAAAAAAAAAACCTAATTAAAAATTTTTATTTTTTTTTTTTTTTTAAATTTAAAAAATTAAAAATAATTATTATTTAAAAAAAAATTTTTTTTATTATAAAAAAATATTTTAAAATTTATAAAATAATTTTATTAAATTAAAAAAAAAATTTTTATTTTTTTTTAAAAATAAAATAAAAATTAAATATTTTTTTTTTTAAAAAAAAAATATAAAAAAAAAAATATTTTAATTTTAAAAATTTTTTAAAAATAAAAATAAAAAAAAATTTAATTTTTTAAAAAAATTTTTTAAAAAAAAATAAAAAAATAAAAATAAATTAAATTTTAAAAAATTTTAAATAAATAATTTTTAATTTTTATAAAATATAAATTTTTTTTAAACCTTTTAAATTTTTAAAAAATTTTAATTAATTTTAAAAAAATTTAAAAAAATTAAAAAAAAAAAAAAAATTTTAAAAAAAATAATTTTTTATTTAAATTTTAAAAAATTTTGAAAAAAAATTTATTTTTTAATTTTAAATTTTTTAAAAAAATATTAAAAAATAAAACTATAAAATTTAAAATTATTTTTAAAAAATTAATTATTAAAAAAAAATTTATTATTTAAAAATTTATAAAAAATTAATTAAAAAAAAAAAAATTCAAAATTTAAAAAAAAAATATTATTTTAAATTTTAAAATCTTTAAATAAATTATAATTATATTAAATTAATAAAAATTTTTTTATATATTTAATAAAAAATAATAAAATTTTAAAATTAAAATTTATAAATTTTTTTATAAAATATTATTTTTTTTTAAAAAAAATTTATTTTTTTAAAATTAAAATTAAAATATATACCTAAAAAATTTAATAAAAAAAATTTTTTTATTTAATTTAAATTTAAAATTTTTTTTATTTTATTAAAAATAAAAAAAATTTAAAAAATTTTTAAAAAAATAAAAAATTTTTAAAAATTTATTAATAAAAAATTTTTTATTATTATTTATAATAAATCTATATTTATAAAATTCAAAAAATTTAAATTTATTAATATTAAATTAATTTTTAAAAATTTTTTTTTTAAAAAAAAAATATAATAAATTTTTAAAAATTTTTTTTTAAAAATTTTTATTTTTAATAATATAAATTTTTAAAAATTTATTTCCCTTTTTTTTTTTTTTAAAATTTTTTTTTAAAAAATTAAAAAAATCCTTAATACTTTAAAATTTTTAAAAATTTTAATTTTTTAAAATTTAATTAAAAATTTTTTTAAAAATTTTTAATTAAATAAAAAATTTTTTATAAAAATTAATTAAAAAAAAAAAAAAATTTTTAAAAATATTTTTTTAAAAAAAAAATTAAAATTTTAATTATTTTTCAAAAATAAAAAAAAAATTAAAAAAATAAAAAAATTTAAATTTTTTTAAAAAAAATAAAAATCTTTTAATTTATTTAAATCTAAAAAAAAAATATTTTAAATATTTTATTTTTATTTTTTTTTTTAATAAAAAAAATCAAAAAAATAAATTAATTTTAACTTTTAAAAATCAAAAATCTTAAAAAAATTATTAAAAAAAATTTTAAAAAAAATCTCCAAATAAAAATTTTTTTTATTTAAAAAATTTTTTTTTATTTAAAAAATTTAAAATAAATAAATTTTCTTTAAAAATTACTAATAAATTTAAATTTTATTAAAAAAAAAATTTTTAAATTTAAAAATTCTTAAATTTACAAATTTAAAAAAAATTTTTATAAAAAATATTTTCCTTTAAAAAATTAAAAATATTTATAAAAAAAACTTTAAATAAAAATTAAAAAAAACATTTAATTAAAATAAATCCCCTAAAAAATAAACTAATTTAAAAACTACTTTTACTATCCTTTATTATCTTAAATTTAAAACTATTATAAAAAAATCCTATTTTTAAAAAAAAAAAAAATAAAAAAAATTACCATTTTAAAAAAATTAAAAAATTTTTTAACAACTAAAAAAATTTTAAAAATTAAAAATATATTTAACCCTTTAAATCTTAAAAAATCATTTAAAATTAAAATTTCTTTACCTTTAAATTCTATTTAAAATTCATTAATTTAAAAAAAAATAAAAAACTTAAATTAAAAAAATTACTAAATATAAAATATTAAAAAACTCTTTAAAAAAAAATATAAAATTAAAAAAAAAATTAAATATTTTAAAAATCCTTAAAAAAAATTTTAATTCAAAAACATTTTTAAAAAAACTCTATTTTAAATTTTCTCCTTAAAAAAAAATAACTTCTAAAAAAATTAAAAATCCCCCTTTCTTAAAAATCTTTTAAAACTTCAAAAAAAATTTACAATCCTTAAAAATTTCCATTAAAATAATCTTAAAAAATTTTTTAAAAATCCTTACTAAAATCTTTAAAAAATTCCTCCTAACTCTTCTAAAAATAAATCTTAACTTTTAAATTCCAAAATCATAAAAAAACTCAAAAATTTACCTCAAAAATTTTTAAAATCCATCTTTAAAAAAATAAACCAATTTCTAAACTAATTTAAAAAAAAAAACTTCCAATTAAAAAAATTTTCCCCTTAAAAAATTTTTTTTTATCTTCTTAAAAATAAATCTAAAAAACAAAAATATACAAAAAAAAATTCCTTTTCCTTAAAAAACCTTCCCTAAAATCCCTTAAAAAACTTTTCCTAAACTTAAAAATCCTTCCCTAAAAACTCTTTAAAAATCCCTTCCTAAACTCCTTTCTTTTAAAATTCCTTCCTTAAAAATAAAATCCCTTCTAAAAAACTCCTCCTAAAAAATCCTTCCTAAAAACCTCCTTTATCTTAAAATCCTTCTTAAAAACCTTAAAAAAAACTTCCTAAAATCTTAAAAATTCTTCTAAAACTCCTTAAAAATCCCTTCCTTCAAAAATTCCTTAAAAAAAACTTCCTAAATAAAAATCCTTAAAAAAAAATCTTCCCTAAAATCCTTTAAAATTCTTCTAAACTCCTTAAAAATCCTTCCTTAAAAAACTCCCACTCTTAAAAATAATCCTTAAAAAAAAAAAAATCCCTACAAACTCCTAATCCCTAAACCTAAAAAAAAAAAAAAAAAAAACTCCTTAAAAATCCTTCCTAAACTCTTTAAAAAAAATTTCCCTAAAAATCCTTAAAAATCCTTTTTCCTAAAAAAAAAAATTAAAAAAATCCTTCCTAAAACTCCTTAAAAAATCTTCCTAAAAAAAAAAAAATTCCTTCCTAAACTCCTTAAAAATTAAAAACTCCTTCTTAAAACTCCTTAAAAATAAAAAACTCCTTAAAAATCAAAATCCTTAAAAACCCTCCTAAAAAAAAATTCCCTCCCTAAATCCCTTAAAAAATCCCTAAAAAAAAAAACTCCCCCTTAAAAATACTTTCCCCTTAAAACTCCTTAAAAAAATTTAAATTCCCCCTAAAATCCTTAAAAAATCCTTCCTTCAAAATCCTTAAAAATCCTTCCCTTAAAAATCCTTAAAAAATACTTCCTAAAACCTTAAAAAAATTCCTAAAAAACTCCTTAAAAAAAAATTCCCCTAAAAAATCCTTAAAAAACCTTCCCTTCCTAAAACTCCCTAAAAAAAATCCTTCCTAAAAAAACCCCTTAAAAATCCTTCCCTAAAAACTCCTTAAAAATCCCTTCCCCTAAAAACTCCTTAAAAATCCTTCCCCCTAAAAAACCCCTAAAAAAAAAAAAAAATCTTCTTCTAAACTCCTTAAAATCTTCCTAAAAAAAAAAAAAAAAATCCTTCCTTCTAAAAAAATACTCCTTAAAAAATACCTTCCCTAAAAAACTCCTTAAAAATCCTTCCTAAAAAAACCTTAAAAATCCTTCCTTCCTCAAACTCTTAAAAATACTTCCCTAAAAATCCTTAAAAAAAACTTCCTTAAAAAACCTTAAAAATCCCCTTCCCTAAAAAATCCTTAAAAAAACCTTCCTAAAACTCCTTAAAAATCCTTCTCTAAAAATCCCTTAAACTCCTTAAAAATCCTTCCCTAAAATCCTTAAAAATCCCTAAAATCCTCTAAACTCCTTAAAAAAAAAAACTCCTAAAAATCTCCTTAAAAAATTCCTAAAAAATCCTAAAAAATCCTTCCTAAAAAAAAAAATCCTTAAAAAACCTTCCCTAAACTCCTTAAAAATTTCCCTAAACTCCCTTTAAAAATCCCCTTCCCCTTTAAAAATCCTTTAAAAATCCTTCCTTCTAAACTCCTTAAAAATCCTTCCCTTAAAAAAACTCCTTAAAAAAAAATTCCTAAAAACTTCTTCTTAAAAATCTTCTTTCCCCCTCCTAAAACCTTAAAAAAAACTTCCTTAAACTCCTTAAAAATCTTACCCTTAAAAATCTTCCTTTAAAATCCTTCCCTAAAACCTAAAAAAAAATCCTCCTCCTTCTAAACTCCTTAAAAATCCTTCCCTAAAAAATCCTTTAAAAATACCTTCCTAAAATCTTTAAAAACTTCCCTAAATCTCCTTAAAAATACTTCCTAAAACCTTAAAAATCCTTTTCCTAAACTCCTTAAAAAAAAAAAAAAAATCCTTAAAAATCCTTCCTAAAAAAATCCTTAAAACTAAAAACCCTTTCCTAAAAATCCTTAAAAAAACCTTCCCCTTAAAAAAATCCCTTTTAAAATCCCTTCCCTTAAAAAAAACCTTAAAAAATCTTCTAAAAAAAAAAATCTCCTTAAAACTCCTTAAAAAATTCCCCTAATCCTAAAAAATCCTTAAAAAAAACTTCTAAAAACCTTAAAAAAAAAAAACCCCCAAAAATCCTTAAAAAAAAAAAAAAAATCCTTAAAAATCCTTCCCTAAAAACCCTTAAAAAACTCCTTAAAACTTAAAAAAAAAAACTTAAAAAAATCTTCTTAAAAATCCTAAAAACTCTTAAAATCTTCCTTTAAAAAAAAAAAATCCTTCCAAAAATCCTTAAAAATCCCTTCCCTAAAAAAAAACCTAAAAATCCTTCCTAAACTCCTTAAAAAAACCTTCTAAAACCCTTAAAAATCCTTCCCCTAAACTCCCTAAAAAAAATCCCTTCCCTAAATCTCCTTAAAAATCCTTCCCCTAAACTCCTTAAAAATCCTCCCTAAAAAAATCCTTAAAAATCCTTCTAAAAAAAAAAACCTTAAAAATCCTTTCCCTAAAATCCTTAAAAATCCTTCCCTCCTAAAAAATCCTTAAAAAAAATTCCCTAAAAAATCCTTAAAAAAAAAAAAAAAAAAACTTAAAAATCCTTCTTCCTAAAAACTCCTTAAAAAATCCTTCCCTAAAAATTAAAAAAAAAAAACTCCTTAAAAAAACCTTCCCCTAAAAAATCCCTTAAAAATCCCTCCCCCTAAAACCCCTAAAAAAAAATTCCTAAAAATCCTTAAAAATACCTTCCTAAAAACTTAAAAATCCCTTCCCTAAACTCCTTAAAAATCTTCCTTCCTAAACTCCTTAAAAATCCTTCCCTTAAAAATCCTCCTAAAAAAAAATCCTTTCCTAAAAATCTCTTAAAAAATCCTTCCTAAAACTCCCTTTAAAAAAATCTAAACTCCTTAAAAAAAATTCCCTAAAAAACTCCTTAAAAAAAACCCTAAAAATCCTTAAAAATTAAAAATACCTTCCTAAAAAACTCCTTAAAAATCTTCCTTCCTAAAACTCCCTTAAAAAAAAAACCTTCCTAAACTCCTTAAAAATCCTTCCCTAAAAAAAACTTAAAAAAAAATTCCTTCCTAAAAATTAAAAAAAAAATTCCTTAAAACTCCTAAAAATCTTAAAAAACTCTTAAAAAACCTTCTCCTTAAAAAACTTCCCTAACTCTTCCTTAAAATCCCTTCCTTCCCTAAAAAAACTTAAAAATCCTTCCCTAAAAAAAACTTAAAAAACTTTCCCTAAAAAATCCTTAAAAATCCTTCCCTAAAAAAACCTTAAAAAAAACCTTCCTAAACTCCTTAAAAATTCTTCCTAAAAACTCCTTAAAAATCCCTAAAAATCCTTAAAAAAAAAACCCTAAAAAAAAACTCCTTAAAAAAATCTTCCCTAAACTCCTTAAAAATCCCTTCCCCTTCCCTCCTTAAAAATCCTCCCTAAAATTTAAAAATCCCCTAAAAAAAAAATTCCTTAAAACCTCCTTCCTAAAAATCTCTTAAAAATCCTTCCTCTTAAAAATCCTTCTAAAATCCTTAAAAATCCTTCCCTAAAAATCTCCTTAAAAAAACCTTCCCTAAAACTCCTTAAAAATCCCTTCCTAAAATCCTTAAAAATCTTCCCTAAACTTCCTAAAAAATTAAAAATCCCTTCCTAAAAAAAAAAAAAAAAAACCTTCCTCTAAAAAACTTAAAAATCCTTCCTAAAAAACTCCTTAAACTCTTAAAAATTCCCTAAACTCCTCCTTAAAAAACTTCCCCTAAAAATCCTCCTTAAAAAAAATTCCCTCTCTAAAAAAACCTTAAAAATCCTTCCTAAAAACTCCTTAAAAATACTTCCCTAAACTAAAAAAAAAATCCCTTCCTAAAAACTTAAAAATCCTTAAAAAAACCCTTAAAAATCCTTAAAAAAAAAAAATTCCCTAAAAACTCCTTAAAAAAAAAATCCTTCCTCCTAAAAATCCTTAAAAATCCTTCCCTAAAAAAAAAAAATCCTTCCTCTTCTCCTTAAAAAAAAAAATTCCCCTAAAAAATCTCCTCCTTAAAAAATCCTTCCCTAAAAAAACCTTAAAAAAATCCTTCCTAAACTCCTTAAAAATCCTTCCCTAAAAAAAAAAAAAAATCTTCCCTAAAAAACCTCTTAAAAAATCCTTCCTAAAAAAACTCTAAAAATCCTTAAAAAACCTTCCTAAAAAAACTTAAAAAACCTTCTAAATCCAAAAATCCTTAAAAAAAACCTTCCTCTAAAAATCCTTTAAAAAAAACTTAAACTTTAAAAAACTTCCTAAAACTCCTTAAAAAATCCTTCCTCTAAAAATCTCCCTTAAAAAACCTTCCTCTAAAAATCCTTAAAAAAACCTTTCCTAAAAAAAAAAAAAAAATCCTTCCCTAAAAAAAAATTAAAAATCCTTCCCCTCCTTAAAAATCTCCTTCCTTAAAAAAATTCCTTAAAAATCCCTAAAAAATCCTTAAAAAAATCCTTCCTAAAAAAACTCCTTAAAAAATCCTTAAAAAAATCTTCCTAAAAATCCTTAAAAAAAACTTCCCCCTAAAAATCTCCTTAAAAAATCCTTCCTAAAACTCCTTAAAAATCTTACCCTCTCCTAAAAACTCCTTAAAAAACCTTCCCTAAAAAATCCTTAAAAATCCTTCCCTAAAAAATTCCTTCTTAAAAATCCCTTCCCTAAAACTCCTTAAAAATACTTCCCTAAATCCCTTAAAAATCCTAAAAAAAATCCTTCCTAAAACTCCCTAAAAAAACCTTCCTAAAAAACTCCTTAAAAATCAAAAATTCTCTAAAAAAAATCCTTAAAAAAACTTCTAAAAAAAAAAAACTCTATTCCTAAAAAAATCTCAAACTCCTTAAAAATTCCCTTCCTTCCTTAAAAACTTTAAAAAATCCTTCCCTAAACTAAAAATCCTTAAAAAATCCTTCCTAAAAAATCCTTAAAAATCCTTCTTCCTTCCTAAAAAAAAAAAAAATCTTCCTAAAAATCCCTAAAAAATCCCCTTAAAAAAAAAAAAAATCCCCTAAACTCCTTAAAAATCCTTAAAAAAAATCCTTAAAAATTTCTTCCTAAAAATCTCCTTAAAAATCCTTCCCTAAACTCCTTAAAAAAATCCTTCCTAAACTCCTTAAAAAAACCTCCTTAAAAAATTAAAAAATAAATCCTAAAAATCCTTAAAAATCCTTCCCCAAAAAACTCCTTAAAAATCCCTTCCTTAAAAAAAACTCCTTAAAAATCCTTCCCTCCTTAAAAATCCTTAAAAAATCCTTCCTAAAAATCCTTAAAAAACCTTCCTAAAAAAAAAAAAAAAAAAATCTAAAAATCCTTCCTAAAAACTCCTTAAAAAAAAAAAAATACTTTCTAAAAATCCTTTAAAAATCCCTTAAAAAAAACTCCTTAAAAATCTTCTAAAACTCCTTAAAAATCCTTCCCTCTAAAAACTCCCTAAAAAAAAAAAAAAACTCCTTAAAAAACCTTCCTAAATAAAAAATCCTTAAAAAAAAAAAACCTCTTCTTTTAATCTCCTTAAAAAATCCTTCCCTAAAAAATCTCCCTAAAAAAAAATCCTTTCCTAAAAATCCTTAAAAATCCTTCCTTTAAAACTCCCTTAAAAAAACTTCCTTAAAAATCTTTAAAAAATTCCCTTAAAAAAAAAAACTTAAAAAATCCTTCCTAAAAACCTTAAAAAATCCTTCCTAAAAAATCTCCTTTAAAAATCCTTCCCTTCCTAAAAACCTTAAAAATCCTTCCTAAAAATCCTTAAAAAAACCCTTCCCTAAAAAAATCCTTAAAAATTCCTAAAATCCCTCTAAACTCCTTAAAAAAATCCTTCCCCCTAAACTCCTTAAAAAAAATCCCTCTAAAAAATCTCCTAAAATAAACTTAAAAATCCTTAAAAAAAAAAAAACTCCTTAAAAACTTCCTTCCTAACTCCTTAAAAATCTTTAAAAAATCTCCTTAAAAACCTTCCTAAACTCCTTAAAAATCCTTCCTAAAAAAAAAAAATCCCTAAAATCTTAAAATCCTTCCTTAAAAAACTCTTAAAAATTCTTCCTTCCCTAAAAAAATCCCTTAAAAAAAAACTTTCCTAAAACTCCTTAAAAAAAAAAAAAAAAAAAACCTTAAAAAAAATCCTTCCTTAAAACTCCTTAAAAATCCTTCCCTTAAAAAATCCCTCCTTAAAAATCCTTCCTAAAAAAATCCTTAAAAATCCTTCCCTTAAAAAATCCTTAAAAAATCTTCCCTAAAAACTTAAAAAAAAAACTTCCTAAAAATCCTTAAAAAATCCTTCCCTCAAAAACCCCTAAAAAAATCTTCCTAAAAAACCTTAAAAAAAAAACTTCCCCCTAAAACTCCCCCTTAAAAAAAAAAAAAAACTCCCTTCAAAAACTCCTTAAAAAAAACCTTCCCAAAAATCCCCCTAAAAAAACCCTAAAAAACCCCTAAAAAAAACCTTCCTAAAAACTCCTTAAAAATCCCTTCCCCCTAAAAAATCCTTAAAAAAACTTCCTAAACTCCTTAAAAATCCTTCCTAAAAACTCCTTAAAAATTTATCTTCCTTAAAAAAAAAAATCCTTAAAAAAACTTCCTTAAAAACCTTAAAAATACTTCTAAAAAAATCCTTAAAAATCCTTAAAAAAAACCTTAAAAAACCTTCCTAAAAAATAAAAAATCCTTCCTAAACTCCTTAAAAATAAACTTCCTAAAAACTTAAAAAAAAAATAAAAAAATTCCTAAAAAATCCTTAAAAAACTCCTTCCTTAAATCCTTCCTTAAAAATCCTTAAAAATCCTTCCCCTAAATCCTTAAAAATCCTTCCCTCTAAAACTCCTTAAAAATCCTTCCTAAAAAACTCCTTAAAAAATCCCTCCCTTAAAAATCCTTAAAAAATCCTTCCTAAAACTCTTAAAAAAAAAATTCCTAAAAAATCCTTAAAAAATCCTTCCTCTAAAAAAAACCCTTAAAAATCCCTAAAATCCTAAAAACCTTAAAAATAAAAAAAAAAATCTTAAAAATCCTTAAAAAAAACCTTAAAAAAAAAATCTTCCCTTAAAAAAAAAAATACTTCCCTCCTAAACTCCTTAAAAATTCCTTCCTAAAACCCTTAAAAAAAATTCCTTCCTCTCCTTAAAAAAAACTTCCTAAAAAACCTTAAAAATCTCTTCCTAAACTCCTTAAAAATCTCCTTAAAAAAAATCCTTCCCTAAAAACTCCCTAAAAAAATCCTTCCTCTAAAAAAAAAAAACTTCCCTTTCCTAAAAAAACTTAAAAAACCCCTCCCTCTAAACTCTCTAAAAATCCTTCCCTCTTAAAAAAAAAAAAAAAAAAATCCTTCCCTCCTAAAATCCTTAAAAACCTTCCTTAAAATTAAAAATCTTCCCTAAAAAAACCTTAAAAACTCTTCCTAAAAAAAAAAAAAAAAAAAAAAAAAAAAAAAAAACCTTCCTAAAAAATCTCCTTAAAAATCCCTTCCTAAAAATCCTTAAAAAAACCTTCCTAAAAAACTCCTTAAAAAACCTTCCTAAAAATCCTTAAAAAATAAAAATCCCTTAAAACTCCTTAAAAAATCCTCCTAAAAATCCTTAAAAAAAAATTCCCTCCCTCAAATCCTTAAAAAAAAAAAAAAATCTAAAAAAATCCTTAAAAAAAAAATCTTCCCTAAAAAAAAAAAAAAACTCCTTCCTAAAACCTTAAAAAAATTCCTAAAAATCTTAAAAATCCTTCCTAAAAATCCCTTAAAAAAAATCCTTCCCCTAAAACTCTTAAAAAAATTTAAACTCCTTAAAAATAAAAAACTCCTTAAAAATCTTCCTAAAAATCCTTAAAAAACCTTCCTAAAAACTCCTTAAAAATCCTTCCTAAAAATCTTAAAAAAACCTTCCTTCCTTCTTAAAATCCCTTCCTAAATTAAAAAAACTTCCTAAAAAACTTTAAAAATCCTTCCTTCCTAAACTCCTTAAAAATCCTTCCCCTAAACTCCTTAAAAATCTTTCTTCTAAACTCCTTAAAAAACCTTCCTAAAAAAAAAAAAAAAATCCTTAAAAAAAACCTTCCTAAAAACTCCTTAAAAATCCCCTAACTCCTTAAAAAAACTCCTTAAAACTCCTTAAAAAAAAATCCTTCCTAAAAAAAAATCTAAAAATAACTTCCTAAAAATCCTTAAAAAAACCTTCCCTAAAACTCTCTTAAAAAAAAAAATAAAATTCCCTAAAACTCCTTAAAAATACTTCCTTCCTAACTCCTTAAAAATCCTTAAACCTCCCTAAAAATCTCCTCCTTAAAAATCCTTCCTAAAAAAAAAAAAAAAAAACTTCCTTCCTAAAACTCCTTAAAAAAAAAAATCCTTCCCTAAAATCCTTAAAAAATCCTTCCCTAAACTCCTTAAAAATCCTAAATCACTCCTTAAAAATCCTTCCTAAAAATCCCTAAAAATAAAAACTTCCCCTAAAAAATCCTTAAAAAATCCTTCCCTCCTTAAAAATCCTTCCTAAACTCCCTTAAAAATCCTTCCTCTAAAAAACCTTAAAAAACCTTCCTAAACTCCTTAAAAAAAATTCCTAAACTCCTTAAAAAACTTCCTAAAAACTCCCTAAAAATCCTTCCTAAAAACTCCTAAAAAAACTTCCTAAACTCCTCCTTAAAAATCCTTCCCTCCTCAAACTCCTTAAAAATAAAAACTCCTAAAACTCCTTAAAAATCCTTCCTCCTAAAAAATCCTTAAAAATCTCCTTCCCTAAAAAAACTCCCTAAAAAAACTCCTTCCCCTTAAAACTCCTTAAAAAACTTCCTAAAATCCTTAAAAAATCCTTCCTCCTAAACTCTCTTAAAAAACCCTCCCTTCTAAACCTTAAAAAATCCTTAAAAAAAAAAAAAAATCTTCCTAAAACTTCCTCTTAAAAAAAAAAAAAAAAAAAATTAAAAAAATCCTTCCTTAAAAATCCTTAAAAATCCTTCCTAAAAAAACTAATTAAAAAAAAAACCCTAAAAAAACCTTAAAAAAAAAAAATCTTCCTAATCCTTAAAAATCTTCCTTCCCTCTTAAAAATCTTAAAAAAAAACTCCTTAAAATCTTAAAAAAACTAAAAAACTTCCTAAAAAAAAAAAAAAAAAAAACTCCTTAAAAATCCTTCCCTTAAAAAAAAAACTCCTAAAAATCCTTCCTAAAAATTTCCTTAAAAATCCCTCCTAAAAATCCCTTTAAAAAACCTTCCCTTCTAAAATCTTAAAAAAACCTTAAAAAAATTCTTAAAAATCTTTAAAATCCTAAAAAAAAAACTAAAATAAAAAAAAAAATCCTAAAAAAACTCCTTCTCCTTAAAAAAAATCTTCCCTCTAAAAAACTTAAAAATCCTTCCCCTTCCTAAACTCCTTAAAAATCCTTCCTCTAAAACTCCTTAAAAAAAAAAAAAAAAAAAAAAAATCCTTCCTTAAAATCCTTAAAAATCCTTCCTAAAAAACTCCTTAAAAAAACTTCTAAAAAAATCCTCCTTAAAAAACCTTCCCTAAAATCCTTAAAAATCCTTCCCTAAAAAAACTTAAAAAAAAAAAAACTCCTTAAAAAAAAAAAAACCTTAAAAAAAATCCTAAAAATTAAAAAAAAAAAACCTTAAAAATCCCTTCCTAAAAATCCTTAAAAACTCCTTCCTAAAATCTCTTAAAAAAAAAATTCCCTAAAAACCCTTAAAAAAAAAAAAAACTCTAAAAAAAAAACCTCCTAAAAAAAACTTAAAAAAAAAAAAAACTTCCCCCTTAAAAATCCCTTAAAAAAACTTTCCCCCTAAAAAAACCTTAAAAATCCCTTCCCTCCTTAAAAAAAAAATCCTTCCTAAAATCCTTAAAAAAAAAAATAAAAAAAAAAAACTTAAAAATCCTTCCCTAAACTCCTTAAAAAAAAAAAAATCCTTAAAAAATCCTTCCCCTTCCTCTTAAAAAAAATCCCTTCCTAAAAACTCCTTAAAAAAAAAATCCTTAAAAATTCCTTCCTAAAAACTCCTTAAAAAAACCTTCCCCTAAAACTCCTTAAAAAAACTAAAAAAAAAAAAAAAACCTTCCCTAAAACTCCTAAAAAATCCTTCCTAAAAAAAAAAATCCTTCCTAAAAAAAAAAAAAAATCCTTCCTAAAAAAAACTCTTAAAAAAAAACCTTCCCTTAAAACTCCTTAAAAAATTCCTAAAAAAAAAAAAATCCCTAAAAACTTAAAAATCCTTCCCCTAAAAAACTCCTTAAAAAAAACTTCCCTAAAAAATTAAAAAAAACCTTCCCTCCTAAAAATCCTTCCTTAAAAAAAAAAAACCCTAAAAAACTCCTTAAAAAATCCTTCCTAAAAAAAAAAATTCTTCAAAATCCTTCCTAAAAAAACCTTAAAAAATCCTTCCCTAAAAACTCCCTTAAAAAAAATCCTTAAACCCTTTAAAAAACCTTCCTAAACTCCTTAAAAAAAATCCTTCCTAAAAACTCTTAAAAAACCTTTCCCTTCCCTCCCTTTAAAAACCTTTCCCCTCCTTAAAAATCCTTCCTCTAAAATCCTTAAAAAAAAACTCCCTTCTAAACTCCTAAAAAATCCTTAAAAAAACTTCCTTCCCTAAAAAAAAAAAAACCCTCAAAAAACCTTAAAAATCCCCTTCCTTCTAAAAAAAAAAATCCTTCCCTAAAAATCTCCTTAAAAAAAAAAAACTAAAATCCTTAAAAAAAAAATCCTTCCCTTAAAAAAAACCTTAAAAATCCTTCCTTCTAAACTCCTTAAAAAAACTTCCCTAAAAACTCTCCTTAAAAAAAAACTTCCCTAAAACTCCTTAAAAATAAAATTCCTAAAAAAAACCTTCCTTAAAAAAAAAAAAAAACTCCTTAAAAATCCTTCCTTCCTAACTCTAAAACTTAAAAAAAAAAAAAAAAAAAAATCCTAAAAAAATCTCCTTAAAAATCCTTCCTAAACTCTTCCTTAAAAAAAAAAAAAAAAAAATTCCTAAAAAAAAATCCCCTCAATCCTTAAAAAAACCCTTCTCCTTAAAAATCCTTCCCCCTAAACTCCTTAAAAAACTTCTTCCTAAAAACTCCTTAAAAAAAAATCCCTAAAAACTCCTTAAAAAAACCTTCCCTAAACTCCTTAAAAAATCCTTCCTAAAACTCCCTTAAAAAAAACTTCCCTAAAAAATCCTTAAAAAACCTCCCTAAAAAACTTAAAAAAACCTTCCTAAAAAATCCTTAAAAAAAACCTTCCCCTAAACTCCTTAAAAATCCCTTCCCTAAAAAACTCCTTAAAAATCCCTTCCTCCAAACTCCTAAACTCCTTAAAAAAAATTTAAAAAACTTAAATCCTTCTTAAAATCCTTAAAAAAACTTCCCTCCAAAAAAACCTTAAAAAAACCTTCCTCCTAAAAAATCCTTAAAAAAAACCCAAACTCCTTAAAAATTCCTTAAAAATCCCTTCCCTAAAAAAAAATTAAAAAAAAAACCTTTCCCTAAAAAAAACTCCTTAAAAAAAAAAAATCCCCTAAAACTCCCTTAAAAATCCTTCCTAAACTAAAAAATCCTTAAAAAAAAAAAAATCCTTCCTAAACTCTTAAAAATCCTTCCTAAACTCCTTAAAAATCCTTCCTAAAAACTCCTTAAAAATCCCTTCCTAAAAATCCTTAAAAAAAAAATCCCTAAAAAAACTCTTAAAAATCCTTTCTAAAAAAATTCTTAAAAAAAAATCCCTTCCTAAAAAAAAAAAAAAAACCTTCCCTTCCTAAAATCTCTTAAAAATCCTTCCTAAAAAAATCCTTAAAAAAACTTCCTAAAAAAAAAAAAAAAAAAAAAAAAAAACTTCTAAACTCCTTAAAAAAATCCTTCCCCCTAAAAAAACTTAAAAAAACCTTCCCCTAAAAATCCTTAAAAAAAAAACCCCTAAACTCTTAAAAATCCTTCCTAAAAACCTTAAAAAAACCCTTCCTAAAAAAACCTTAAAAAACCTTCCTAAAAAACTCCTTAAAAATCCTTCCCTAAAAAATCCTTAAAAATCCTTCCTAAAAACTCCTTAAAAAAAATCCTTCCCCTAAAAATCCTTAAAAATCTTCCTTAAAAAAACCTTCCTAAAATCCTTAAAAAACCTCTTCCTAAATCTTTAAAAAATCCTTCCCCTAAAACCTTAAAAAAAAAAACCTTCCTAAAAAACCTTAAAAATCCTTCCCCCCTAAAAAACCCTAAAAATAAATAATCCTTAAAAAAAAAAAAAATCCTTCCCTAAAACTCCTTAAAAATCCTTCCTCTAAAAAAAAACTTAAAAAAATTCCCTAAACTCCTTAAAAATCCTAAAAAAACTCCTAAAAAAAAAAAACCTTAAAAATCCCCTTAAAAATCTTCCCTAAAACTTCTTTAAAAATCCTTCCCTAAAAACTCCTTAAAAATCCTTCCCTAAAAAAAACTCCTTAAAAATCCTTCCTCTTAAAAATCCTTAAAAATCCTTAAAAAAAAATCCTTAAAAAAACCTCCTAAAAATCTAAAAAATTAAAAATCCTTCCTAAAAAAACTTAAAAAAACCCTAAAAAAAAATCCTTCCCTTAAAAAACTCCTTAAAAAAAAAAAAAAAACTCCTTAAAAAAACTTCTTCCTAAAACTCCTAAAAATCCTTCCTTCCTAAAACTCCCTTAAAAATCCTTCCCTAAAAACTCCTTAAAAAAATTCCTTAAAATCCTTAAAAAAAATCCCTTAAAAAAACTCCTTAAAAATACCTTCCCCTAAAAATCCCTTAAAAAAATTAAAAATCCTTCCCTAAAAAAAAAAAATCCTTCCCTCCTAAAAAAAAAAAAACCTTCCCCTAAAAATCCTTAAAAAAAAAAAAAAAAAAAAAAAAAAAATTTAAAAAAACCTTCCTAAAAAAAAAAATCCCTTCCCCTAAAAAAACCTTAAAAAAAAATTCCTAAAAAAAAACCTTAAAAATCCTTCCCTAAAAAATCCTTAAAAATCCTTAAAAATCCTTCCTAAACTCCTTAAAAAAATCCTTCCCTAAAACTCCTTAAAAAATCTCTAAAATTCCCTAAAAAAAACTTTAAAAAAAAATCCTTTCCTAAAACCTTAAAAATCCTTCCTAAACTCCTTAAACTCCTTAAAAATCCTTCCTAAACTCCTTAAAAATCTTCCTAAAACCTTAAAAATCCTTCCTAAAAAAAAAAAAACTCTTCTAAAAACTCCCTTAAAAAAAATCCTTAAAAAAATCCTTAAAAAAAATCCTAAAAAACTTCCTAAAAATTCCTTCCCTAAAACTTAATCCTTCCCTCCTAAAAAAAAAAAATCTTCCTAAAAAAAAAACCTCCTAAAAATCCTTAAAAAACCTTCCCTAAAACTCCTTAAAAATAAACCTAAAACCTTAAAAAAAACCTTCCTAAAACTCCTTAAAAAAACCTTCCTAAAACTCCCTTAAAAATCCTCCTTCCCTAAAACTCCTTAAAAATCCTTCCTAAAAAACTCCTTAAAAATCTTAAAAATTCCCTAAAAACTCCTTAAAAATCCTTCCCTAAACTCCTTAAAAAAATCCTTCCCTAAAAAATCCTTAAAAAAACCTTCCCTAAAAACTCCTTAAAAATCCCTTCCTTCCCTAAATTAAAAAATAAAAATTCCTTCCTAAAAAAACCTTAAAAAAATCCTTCCTCCAAAAAAAAAAAAACCTTCCCTAAAACTCCTTAAAAATACCTTCCCTAAAAACTCCTTAAAAATAACTCCCCTCAACCTAAAAAAAACCCCTTCCTAAACTCCTCTTAAAAAAAATTCCTAAAAACTCCTTAAAAAACCTTCCTTCTTAAAAATCCTTAAAAAAAAAAAAACTCCTTAAAAAAAACCCTAAAAAAAATCTTAAAAATCCTTCCCAAAACTCCTTAAAAAAAAAAAAAAAAAAAACTCCTTCTAAAAAAAAACTTAAAAAAACTTAAAAATCCTTCCTAAAAAAAAAAAAAACCCTTCCTAAACTCCTTAAAAATCCTTCCCCTAAAAAAAAAAATCCTTCCCCTAAAAAAAAAAAAAAAAAAATCCTAAAAAACTCCTTAAAAACTTCCTAAAAAAACCTAAAAAAAAACTCTAAAAAACTTCCTTAAAAAACTCCCTCCTTCCCCTTAAAAATCCTTCCCCTCCAAAATCCCTTAAAAATCCTTCCTAAAAACTTAAAAAATTTAAACTTCTTCCCTAAAAATCCCTAAAAAAAAAAAAAATTCCTTAAAAAAACTCCTTAAAAAATCCTTCCTAAACCCTAAAAAAAATCCTTCCCTAAAAAAAACTTAAAAATCTTCCTTCCTAAAAATCCTTAAAAAAATCCTAAAAAAAAAAACTTTAAAAACTCCTTAAAAAAAACTTCCTTCCTCCTTAAAAAAAAATCCCTTCCTCCCTCCTAAAAAAAAAAAAAAAATCCTTCCTAAAAACTCCCTTAAAAATCCCTTAAAAATCCTTCCTAAAATCCTTAAAAAAACCTCCCTAAAAACCTTAAAAAAACCTTCTTCTAAAAACCTTAAAAAATTCCTAAAACTCCTCTTAAAAATCCTTCCTAAACTCCTTAAAATCCTTCCTTAAAAATCACCTTCCCTAAAACTCCTTAAAAATCCTTCCTAAAAATCTAAAAATCCTTAAAAAAACTTCCCCTAAACTCCTTAAAAAACCTTCCCTCCTTAAAAAAAAAAAAAATTAAATCCTAAACTCCTAAAAATCCTTCCTTCCCTAAAAAAACTCCTAAAATCCTTAAAAAAAAAAACTTCCTAAAAAAAAAATAAAAAACCTCCTTAACTCCCCTTAAAAAACCTTCCTAAAAAAAATTAAAAATCTCCTACCTCCCTAAACTCCTTAAAAAACCTCTCCTAAAACTCCTTAAAAAAAACCTAAAAATCCCTTAAAAATCCCTTTCCCTAAAAAAAAAAAAAAATCTTTAAACTAAACTCCTTAAAAATCCTTCCCTAAACTAAACTTAAAAAAATCCTCCTAAAAAATCCTTAAAAATCCTTCCTAAAAACCCTTAAAAATCCTTCCCCCCCTAAAAAATCCTTAAAAAAAACCTTCCCTAAAAAACTCCTTAAAAAAAATCCTTCCTAAAAAACCTTAAAAATCCTTCCTAAAAAAAATCCTTAAAAATAAAAACCTAAACTCCTTAAAAAATCCTTCCCTAAAAAAAAAATCTCCTTAAAAAAATCCTTCCTCCTAAAACTCCTTAAAAATCCTTCCCCTAAAAACTCCTTAAAAAAAATTCCTAAAAAACCTTAAAAAAAAAATTCCTAAAAAAAAAAAAAAAAACTTTCCCTCTAAAAAACTCCTTAAAAATCCTTCCTTACCCCTAAAAAAAAAAATCTTAAAAATCCTTCCCCTAAAAAAATTAAAAACTTCCTTAAACTTAAAAAAATCCTTAAAAAAACTCCTCCCTAAAAAAAAAAAAAATCCCTAAATCCTTAAAAAAATCCCTAAAAATCCTTAAAAAAAAATCCTAAAAACCTTAAAAATCCTTCCCTAAAACTCCTTAAAAAAAAACCCTTCCTTAAAAATTAAAAAAACTTTCCCTAAAAAATTAAAAAAAAACTTCCCTAAAAAAACTCCTTAAAAATCCTTTCCTAAAACTCCTTAAAAAAAAAATCTTCCTAAAAAAAAAAAAAAAACCTTCCTAAAACTCCTTAAAAATCCCCCTCTAAACTCCTTAAAAAAACCTTCCTAAAAAACCCTTAAAAAAACTTCCTAAAAAACTAAAAAAATAAAAAAAAAAAAAAAAATAAAAAAAATTCCTAAAACTCCTTAAAAACTACCTTCCCTAAAAAACCCTTAAAAAAAAATCCCTAAAAAAAAAAAAAAAAAAAAAAAAAAAACCCTTAAAAAAAATTCCTTCCCCTTAAAAATCCTTCTAAAAAACCTTAAAAATCCTTCCTAAAAAAACTCCTAAAAATCTTCCCTAAAAAACCTTAAAAATCTTCCTAAACTTCTTAAAAATCCTTAAAAATCCTTAAAAAAACTCCTTAAAAATTAAAAAAACCCTAAAAACTCCTTAAAAATCCTTAAACCCCTAAAACTCCTTAAAAAATCCCTTCCTAAACTCCTTAAAAAAAAAACTTCCTAAAACTCCCTTAAAAAAACTTCCCTAAACTCCTTAAAAAACCTTCCCTAAAAACCTTAAAAATCCTTCCTAAAAAATCCTTAAAAAAAAAAAAAAAAAAATCCTTAAAAACTCTCCTCAAACCCTAAAAATCCTTAAAAATCCTTCCTAAAAAATCCTTAAAAATCTTCCTTCCTAAAAAATCCTTAAAAAAACCTAAACTCCTAAAAACTCCTTAAAAAAAAAACCCTAAAACTCCTTAAAAAAAAAAAAAAAAAATCTTAAAAATCCTTAAAAAAACTAAAAATCCCCTTCCTAAAACTCCTTAAAAATCCTTCCCTAAAAAAAACTCCTTAAAAATCTTCCTAAAAAAAAACTTAAAAAATCCCTTCCCTAAAACTCCTTAAAAATCCCTTCCCTAAAAAAAAACCTTAAAAAAAACTTTCCCTAAAACTCCTTAAAAATCCTTCCTAAAACCTCTTAAAAATCTTCCTCCTAAAAAAACTCCTTAAAAAAACCTTCCCCCTAAAAACTCCTTAAAAAAATTCCTCTAAAAAACCTTAAAAAAAAAACCTAAAAAAAAAAAAAAAAAAAAAAACTCCTTAAAAAAAAAAAAAACTCCTTAAAAAAAAATTCCCCTTAAAAAACCTTAAAAAAAACCTTCCCTCTAAAAATCCTTAAAAAATTCCTTCCTTAAAAAAATCCTTCCTAAAAATCCCTTCCTAAACTCCTTAAAAAAAACTCCCTAAACTCTCTTAAAAAACCTTCCTAAAAATTAAAAATCCCCTTCCCTTAAAAAACTCCTTAAAAAAAAAATCTTCCCTAAAAACTCCCTTAAAAAAAAACCTCCCTAACTCTCTTAAAAAAAACTTAAAAATCTTCCTTCCTAAACTCCTTAAAAAATCCTTCCTAAAAAACCCTTAAAAATCCCTTCCTCAAACTCTTAAAAAACTAAAAAACTTTCCTTCCTAAAAAAAAAACCTTCCCTTAAAAAAAAAAAACTTCCTTCCTCCTTAAAAAAAAATTAAAAACCTTAAAACTCCTTAAAAAAAAATTCCCCTAAACTCCTTAAAAAAAATTCCTAAAAAAAACCTTTAACCTTCCCTAAAAAACTCCTAAAAAAACTTCCCTAAAAACTCCTTAAAAATCCTTCTAAATCCTAAAAAACCCTTCCTTAAAAAACCTAAAAAAATCTCCTAAAAAAAAAAAAATCCCCCTAAAAACTCCCTTAAAAAAAAACTCCTTAACCTCCTTAAAAATCCCTTCCTAAATCTTAAAAATCCTTCCTAAAAATCTTCCTTAAAAAAACTTCCTAAAACTCCTTAAAAAAAAAAAAAACCTAAAAATCCTTCCTAAAACCTTCCCTAAAAAAAAAAAAATCTAACCTCAAAAAAAAAAAAAAAAAAATCCTTCCTAAAACTCCTTAAAAAAACCTTCCTAAAAAAACTTAAAAAATTCCCTTCCTAAAAAAAAAAAATTCCTACCTAAAAAACCTTAAAAAAAAAAAAAAAAACCTTAAAAAAAAACTTAACCCTAAAACTCCTTAAAAAAAAAAACCCTAAAAATTAAAAAAAAAAAACTAAAATCCTTAAAAAAACCTTCTCTAAAAAAAACCTTAAAAAACTTCCTAAACTCTTTAAAAACCCTCCTCCTAAAAACTCCTTAAAAATCTTCCTAAAAACTCCTTAAAAAACCCTTCCTCCTAAACTTTAAAAATCCTTAAAAAAAAATCCCTTCCCCTAAACTCTTAAAAAAATCCCTAAATCCTTCCTAAAAACCTTTAAAAAAATCCTAAAAAACTCCTTAAAAAAATCCCTTCCCTAAACTCCTTAAAAAACTTCCTCCTCCTAAACTCCTTAAAAATCCTTCCTAAAACTCCTTAAAAAACCTTCCCTAAAAAAACCTTAAAAAACCTTCCTTCTTAAAAAAAAAAAAAAAATCTTCCTAAACTCCTTAAAAAATCCTTCCTCCTAAACTCCTTAAAAAAAAAAAAAAAAAAAAAACTCCTTAAAAAAAAAACCCCTCCTCCTCCTTAAAAAATTAAAAATCTTCTAAAAAAAAACTACCTTCCTAATCCTTAAAAATTCCCTAAAAAAAAAAAAAACCTTCCAAATCCTAAAAAATCCTCCTAAAAAATTAAAAACTTCCTAAAAATCTTAAAAAATCCTTCCTAAATTCCTTAAAACTCCTTAAAAAAATCCTTCCTAAAAAAACCCCTTAAAAATACCTTCCTAAACTCCTTAAAAATCCTTAAAAAAAAACCTTAAAAAAAAAAAAACCCTTAAAAAAAATCTCCTCCTTTAAAATTAATCTCCTAAAAAAAAAAAAAAAAATCCCCCAAAAAAAAAAAACTTTCCTAAAACTCCTTAAAAAACCCTTCCTAAAAATTAAAAAAACTTCCTAAAATCCTTAAAAATCCTTCCTTCAAAAACTCCTTAAAAAAAACCTTCCTAAAAAACCTTAAAAAATCCTTCCCCCAAAAAACTCCTTAAAAAAACCTTCCCTAAAACTCCTTAAAAAAACCTTCCCTAAAAACCCTAAAAAAAAAATTCCCTAAAAAAAAACCTAAAAAACCTTCCCTAAAAAAATCCTTAAAAAAAAAACCTTAAAAAATCCTTAAAAATCCCTTCCTAAAAAAAAAAAACTTAAAATAAACTTTTCTTAAAAAACCCTTCCTCTAAAAATCCTCCCTAAAACTAAAAAAAACTTCCCCTAAAAAAACTCCTTAAAAATTCCCTAAAAAACCTAAAAATCCTTCCTAAACTCCTTAAAATACCTCCCTTCCCTAAAACTCCTTAAAAATCTTCCTAAAAAATTAAAAAAATCTTCCTAAAAAACTTAAAAAAACTTCCTCTAAACTTAAAAAAAACCTTCCCCTAAAAATCCTTAAAATCCTTCCTAAAAACTCCTTAAAAAAAACCTTAAAACTAAACTCTTCTTAAAAAACCTTCCCTTCCTAAACTCCTTAAAAAAAAAAAAAAAACTCCTTTAAAAACCCTTCCCTAAAAAAAAAAAAAAAAAACTCCCCCTTCTCTTAAAAAATCTTAAAAACTCCTCCTAAAAACCTTAAAAAATCCTTCCTTAAAAACCTTAAAAAAAATTAAAACTAAAAACTCCCTTAAAAAAACCCCCCCTAAACTCCCTTAAAAAAAACCTTCCCTAAAACTCCTTAAAAAAATTTCCTAAAAACCTTTAAAAAACCTCCCTAAAAAACCCTTAAAAATAAACTTCCTTCCTAAAATCCTTAAAAAAAAAACCTAAAACCTCCTTAAAAATCCTTCCTAAAAAACTCTTAAAACATCCTTCCCCTTCCTCCCTTAAAAAAAAAAACTTCCCTAAACTCCTTAAAAAAAAAAAATCCCTTAAAAAACTCCTTAAAAATCCCTTCCCTAAAATCTCCTCTAAAAAAAAAAAAAATCCTTAAAAAAACCTTCCTAAACTCCTAAAAAAACCCTTCCTAAAAAACCTTCCTAAAACCTTCCCCTAAAAAACTCCTTAAAAAAACCTTCCCCTAAACTCCTTAAAAAAACCTTCCCTAAAAAATCCTTAAAAAAAAAACCCTAAACTCCTTAAAAAAACCTTCCTCAAAAACTCCTTAAAAATCCTTCCCTCTAAACTCCTTTAAAAATCCTTCCTCCTTAAAAAAAAAATCCTTAAAAATTTAAAAAAACCTTCCCTAAAAAAAAAAAAAAAATCCTTCCCTTAAAAAAATTCCTTAAAAAATCCTTCCTCCCTAAAAACTCCTTAAAAATCCTTCCCTAAACTCCTTCCCTTAAAACTCCTTAAAAAACTTCCTAAAAAAAAAAACTTCCTAAAAACCTTAAAAAAAAAATCCTTAAAAATCCCTAACCCCCTAAAATCCTTAAAAATCCTCCCTAAAAAAAAAAAAAACTTAACTCTTAAAAAAAAAAAAAAAAAACTTAAAAATCCTTCCTAAACTCCTTAAAAAAAAAAAAAAATCCTTAAAAATCCTTCCTAAAAAAATTAAAAAAAACCTTCCTAAAACTCCTTAAAAATCCTTCCTAAAAACTCCTTAAAAAACCTTCCCTCCTAAAAACCTCTCTTTAAAAAATCCTAAAAAAAAAAATTAAAAAAAAAACTTCCCCTAAAAACTCCTTAAAAAAAATCCTTAAAAATTCCTAAAAAATCCTTCCTAAAAATCCTTAAAAATCCTTCCTTCCTAAAAAACTCCTTAAAAATCCTTCCTAAACTCCTTAAAAACTTCCTAAACTCCTTAAAAAACCTTCCCCTAAACTCCTTAAAAATCCTTCCTCAAAATCTCCCTTAAAAATCCTTCCCTAAACTCCTTAAAAATCCTTCCTAAAAAAAACCTTAAAAAAAAACCTTCCTAAAACTCTTAAACTCCTTAAAAAACCTTCCCCTAAAAATCCCTTAAAAAACCCTTCTCCTAAAAAAAAAAAATCCCTTAAAAATACTTCCTAAAAACTCCTTAAAAAATTCTTCCCTAAAACTCCTTAAAAATCCTTCCCCTAAAAACCTTAAAAAAACTTCCTAAACTCCTTAAAAATCCTTCCTTCCCTCCCTCCTTAAAAAAAAAAAACTCCCTAAACTCCTTAAAAATCCTTCCTAAAAACCTTAAAACCTTAAAAAAAAAAAAAAAAAAAACCCTTAAAAAACTCCTTCCCTCCTTAAAAAAAACTAAAAAATAAAAAATCTCTAAAAAAACCTTCCTCTAAACTCCTTAAAAATCCTTCCCTAAAAACTCCTTAAAAAAACCTTCCTAAAACTAAAACTCCTTAAAAAAAACCTTCCCTAAACTCCTTAAAAATCCTTCCCTAAAAAACTCCTTAAAAAATCCCCTCAAAAACCCTTAAAAATCCCTTCCCCTAAAACTCTCTTAAAAATCCTTCCTAAAACTCCTTAAAAAAACTTCCTAAAAACTCCTTAAAAAAACTTCCTAAAAACTCCTTAAAAATCCCTTCCCTAAAACTCCTTAAAAAAAAATTCCTAAAAAAAAAAAAAAACCTTCCTAAAAATCCTTAAAAATCCCTTCCCCTTCCTAAACTTTTAAAAATCCTTCCTAAACTCCTTAAAAATCCTTCCCCTAAAAATCCTTAAAAAAAATCCTCCTAAAACTCCTTAAAAAAACCTAAAACTCCTTAAAAATCCTTCCTAAAAAAAACTCCTTAAAAAAAACTTCCTAAAAAAAATAAAAAAAAAAAAAAATCCTTCCTAAAAAACTCCTTAAAAAAACTTCCCTAAAAATCCTTAAAAAACCTTCCCCAAAAACTCCTTAAAAATCCCTTAAAACTCCTTAAAAAAAAAATCCCTAAACTCCTTAAAAAACCTTCCCCTAAAACTCCTTAAAAAAATCCTTCCCTAAAACTCCTTAAAAATCCTTCCTAAAATCCTTAAAAATCCTTCCCCTAAAACTCCCTTAAAAAAACTTCCCTAAAACTCCTTAAAAACCTTCCTAAAAAAAACTCCTTAAAAATCCTTCCTAAAACTCCTTAAAAAACCCTCCTAAAAACCTTAAAAAAAACCTTCCTAAAAAATCCTTAAAAAAACCCTAAACTAAAAAAACTCCCTTAAAAAAACCTTCCTAAACTCCTTAAAAATACCTTCCTCCTTAAACTCCCTTAAATAAAAACTCCTTAAAAAAACTTCCTAAAAACTCCTTAAAAATCCTTCCCTAAAAACTCCTTAAAAAAAAATTCTAAAAAAACCTTTAAAAAAACTCCTAAAAACTCCTTAAAAAAACCTTCCTAAAAACTCCTTAAAAAACTTCCCTAAAAAAAAAAAAAAAACCCTTCTTCCCTAAAAACTCCCCCTAAAAACCTTTAAAAAACCTTCCTAAACTCCTTAAAAAACCTTCCTAAAACCTTAAAAAACCCCTAAAAAACTCTTAAAAAAACCTTCCCTAAAAAAAAAAAAAAAATTCCCCTAAAAAAACCTTAAAAAAATCCTTCCCTAAACTCCTTAAAAAAACTTCTAAAACTCCCTTAAAAAACCTTCCTTTAAAAAATCCTAAAAAATCCTTAAAAATCCTTCCTAAAAACCTTAAAAAAACCTTCCCCCTAAAACTCTCTAAAACCTAAAAATCCTTAAAAAACTCTTAAAAAACCCTTCCCTAAAAACTCCTTAAAAATACTTCCTAAAAAACTCCTTAAAAAAAAAAAACTTCCTTAAACTCCTTAAAAAAAAAAAACCTTAAAACCTCTCCTTAAAAAAACCTTCCCTAAAACTCTCTTAAAAATCCTTCCTAAACTCCTTAAAAATCCTTCCTAAAACTCCCTTAAAAAATCTTCCCCTAAAACTCCTTAAAAAACCTTCCTAAAAAACCTTCCCTCTAAAACTTCCTAAAAATTAAAAATCCTTCCTTAAACTCTTAAAAATACCTTCCCCAAAAATCACTCCTTAAAAAAAAAAAAAAAAACCTTCCTAAAAACCTTAAAAAAAAACTTCCTAAACTCCTTAAAAAAAACCTTCCTAAAAAACCTTAAAAATCCTTCCTAAAAATACTCCTTAAAAATCCTTCCTAAAAATCCTTAAAAAAAAACCTAAAACTCTCTTAAAAAAAAACCCCCAAAAAAACTCCTTAAAAATCCCTACTCCTAAAACTCCTTAAAAAACCTTCCTAAAACCTTAAAAAATCCTTCTTAAACTAAAAAAAAACCTTAAAAAAACTCCTCCCCTAAAAATTTCCTAAAAATCCTTCTCCTAAAAAACTCCTCCCTCCTAAACCTCCTTAAAAATCCTTAAAAACCTTCCTAAAACTCCTTAAAAAAAAACTTCTTCTAAACTCCTTAAAAAAACTTCCCTAAAACTCCTTAAAAAAAAAACCTTCCCTAAAACTCCTAAAAAATCCTTCCCTAAAACTCCCTTAAAAAACCTTAAAAAAAAAAACTTCCCCTAAAATCCTTAAAAATCCTTCCCTAAAAATCCTTAAAAATCCTTCCTAAAAACCTTAAAAAAACCTTCCTAAACTCCTTAAAAATCCTTCCTAAAAACTCCTTAAAAAATCCTTCCCTAAACTCCTTAAAAATCCTTCCCTAAAAAACCTTAAAAAATCCTTCCCTAAACTCCTTAAAAATCCTTCCCTAAAAATCCTTAAAAATCCTTCCCTAAAACTCTTAAAAATCCTAACTTCCTAAAAACCCTTAAAAAACCTTCCTAAACTAACCTAAAAAAAATTCCCCCTAAAACTCCCCTAAACTTAAAAAAAAATACTCCCTAAAAAATCCTTAAAAAAATCCTTCCTAAAACTCCTTAAAAATCCTTCCCAAAACTCCCTTAAAAATCCTTAAAAAAACCTAAAATACTTCCTAAACTCCTTAAAAAAAACTTCCCCTAAAACCCTTAAAAAAATTAAACCTAAAAAAACTCCTTAAAAAATTCCTTCCCTAAAAAACTTCCCTAAAACTCCCCTTAAAAAAAAAATTCCTAAACTCCTTAAAAATCCTTCCTTCCCTAAACCCTTAAAAAAAAAAAAAAAAAACTCCTTAAAAAACCTTCCTTAAAAATCCTTAAAAATCCCTAAAAAACCCTTAAAAAAAATTCCTAAACTCCTTAAAATACCTTCCTAAAAAATCCTTAAAAAACCTTCCTAAAAAACTCCTTAAAAAAAAAAACCTTCTAAAAATCCTTAAAAATCCTTCCCTAAAAACTCCTTAAAAAAACCTTCCTAAAACTCCTTAAAAATCCTTCCCTCAAAACTCCTAAAAAAAAAACCTTCCCTAAAAAACTCTTAAAAAACTCCTTCCCTAAACTCTCCTTAAAAATTCCCTAAACTCCCTTAAAAATCCTTAAAAAACTTCCCAAAATCTTACTCTTCAAACTCCTTAAAAATCCCTAAAAACTCCTTAAAAAACTAACCTTCCTAAAAAAAAAATCCTTAACCTAAAAACTCCTTAAAAAACCTTCCCTAAACTCCTTAAAAACCTTCCCTTAAAAACTCAAACTTAAAAAAAATCTTCCTAAAACTCCTTAAAAAAACTATCCTCCTAAAACTCTTTAAAAATCCTTCCTCCCTTAAAAATCCTTCCTAAAAATCCTTAAAAAAACTCTTCTTAAAAACTTCTCTAAAATCTTAAAAAACCTTCCCTAAAACTCCTTAAAAATCCTTCCTAAACTCCTTAAAAAAACTTCCCTCAAAAAAACTCCTTAAAAAACTCCTAAAAATCCTTAAAAATCCTTAAAAATCTAAAAACTAAACCTAAAAACCCCCCTCTAAACTCCTTAAAAATCCTTCCTTCAAAACTCCTTAAAACCTTCTCCCTAAAAAACTTAAAAAACCTTCCTAAAACTTTCCTAAAAACTCCTTCCCCAAAAAACTCCCTTAAAAAATCCTAAACCCTAAAACTCCTTAAAAAACCTTCCCTAAAAACTCCTTAAAAAAAACTTCCCTAAAAACTCCTTAAAAATCCTTCCTAAACTCCTTAAAAAAAACCTTCCTCTAAAACTCCTTAAAAAAACCTTCCTAAACTCCTAAAAATCCTTCTTAAAAATCCCTTCTAACTTAAAAATCCTTCCTAAAACTCCCTTAAAAATCTTCCCTAAACTCCTTAAAAATACCTTCCTAAAAACTCCTTAAAAAACCTTCCCCCCTTAAAAATCCTTCCTAAAACTCCTTAAAAAACCCTTCCTCCTAAACTCCCCTTAAAAAATCCCTCCCTCCCTAAAAAAACTCCTTAAAAATCTTTCCCTAAAAACTCCTAAAAATCCTTCCTTCCTAAAACTCTTAAAAAATCCTTCCTAAACTCCCTTAAAAATCCTTCCTAAAACTCTTCCTAAACTCCTTAAAAATCCTTCCTAAACTCCTTAAAAATACCTTCCCTAAAAACTCCTTAAAAATTAAAAAAACTTAAAAATCCTAAAACTCCTTAAAATCCTCTTTCCCTAAAAAAATCCTTAAAAATTTCCTTAAAATCTTTAACCTAAATAACCTTAAACTTCTTATCTTTCTTAAAACTCCAAAAAGTTTCCAATTCCCTTTGAAAAATCCTTAAAACCAATACTCCTTAAAAAATACCTTTCTTAAAAATATACTTCCTAAACTCCTTAAAAACCTCCCTAGCTGGGTTCAGTTGAGCGATTCCTATTTTTAAATACATTTCTAAAATCTCCATAAAATCCTTCTTAAAATCTTTAAAAACTTTAACATCTACCTAAATTCCTTAAATCCTAAAACATACATTCTATCTTCCTTAAAAATAAACCGCCCTAAACTGATCAAATTAATAACAGTCCCCTACAACTATAAAACTCCCTATTATCCCAACTCCGTATTAAACCTTATTTACCTGCTACACTCTTAAAATTTCCTAAACATTACTTAGCCTACTACTCTTCCCACCAACTTCCTCCTAAACCCTTCAAAATATTCTAACTCTCCTTCTCTTCTTTGTCCTCACAACCAATTCTAAACATTCATTTAACTAAAGAATCTGTTATTTGGTATCAAACTACTCTTAATTACTAAATTTATATTTCAGTTCGGATAATCAGACAACTTAATTAAAAAACTATACTCTAAAACTCCCAATTATAAATCTCCTAATAAATTCTATATAATTTTCTACCACTTCCTTAATAAACTCAAATCACTCACTTATTCAATTTCCCATGTGAAATGTGGTCCTCCCCCATTCTCGAAAGACTTTGTCTTTAATAGTGTTCCTTAAACCCCATAATCCTCTTGTAACAATTCCTATATTCTTCGTAATATAAATCTTCTCACCTCCTATAAGTAAAACTCCCTAAAACCTTAACCTTCCCTAACCTCTATCTAACTCTAAAATACCTAACTCAACTCCTTAAAATTCCTTCCCTCAAATCCTTAAACTATGTGGTTTTCTCAATAATATAATATAACTCTTTTAATGTCTGTTAATCCCATATTCCTAAACTCATTTAAACCTCTTCTAACATTAATCTTCAAAATACCTTCCCTAAATTCCTAGAACAAAATTCCCCCTCAACTGACCTAAAATAAATACACAAAACTCCAATCATTAAAACTTAACCCGTCATCTCCACTTTCACTTTCCCGCCTCACAACCACCCAATCAACATACAAATATATCCGCTACTTAGTACTGGGGATACGTTTCCCCAATTTAAAAAATCCCTTAACAGAACCATTTTAAATTTTATAATTACCTATCCCTTATAGACCATTAATCCTTAAAACTACCTTCTATGACTTCATTTTTCTACCAAAACTTACATTCCTTATCCTCCAGGTATCTTAGTATAATTTAAACCCCCCTCCTATTTTTCCAGGTTATCCATCACAATACTTTAGCCATCCTTTTTGACTTAAGACTTTATTTACACAACTTCACCTCACACTTTATATGTTGTTCTTACGTACTAATTTAACCTGCCTCCTAGACTCATCATGTTTCCTTTAATCTTAAGAATATTTCTCAACAGGGTTACTCATACAGGCTTCCTAAGCGTTTAACCCACCCCACCGCCTATCTATTCCTAAACTTTAATTATAATCCTTCATAGACTCCTTAACACTATTAAATCATTCTTAACCCTTTCTAATATAACCAAACCCTCGAAATTTAGCTTACAAAACTATTCCTATGTTTCATTACATGCACAGGGTCTCCGCTAACAAATATGATTTCACTTAGGTTTTTCTATTAACCAATTCTAAACTTTATCCTTCCTATTACCAATAAGTGACTAATTTAACTAAATCTTTAACCTACCCCTAGATGAACTCTAATCCTCCCTAGATAGTAACATCTTACGTTTATTGACTCCTTAATAAAACAGGAGGAAGATAGCATAGCCAGATCTAAATCTTTGTGAACTAAAACAGCTAAGTGTGTTTAAGGCCACCTATAGTAATTTAATCCTAATTAAAAATTATTATCCAACCCTTTAATCTAAAATTATTTAGTTAAAATCTATCCTAACACCAATCTATCAAAATCTCCTTGTACCTATACTCTTTAAATAAATAATCAATTTATAAATTAAAAACCATATACAATTTAAACCAGGTATCTTAATACCCCCGTCCCTCAAATCCTTAAAACTAATTAATATAAATTACCGGTTTTATAACTGGATTAAACTTTTATACATGGTTTTATTACAAACCATAAAACCATTAGAATTTAACATAATAAATACACGCGTTTAAGTACTTTATTACCCCTTACAGCACAGACTAACGCTCTAAACCAACTGAAATCTTAATAATTCTTAAGACAGGGCTTAACTAAATACATGATCCGCCAAAATTAACTGTATTCCAAAACCCAACACAACATAAAACTCATTTTATTAAGGATATCTAAATTGAAATATCCTATTCCTAAAATTTTGAAATAAACAAAATATTCCTACCTTTAATTATACATAATAATTTACAATTACAAAAAAAAACTTATTTTAGGACCCCTTAAAACCTGCAAATAAACCCTATTATTTTTCCTATGGGTCTTAAGCTTAAAAATTCCGAACCCATTATCAAACCGTATTAACAAATTACTTATAATTACATATTATATATATTTTTTATTATTTATAACTAATATTTGAATCCATTAACAACTGGTTCCTCACCACCTCATAAAACCCTGGATGATCCTTTACGAGCTATATATCCCTAAACTTTAGACAGACTTTCCAGAAAGGAGCCGTAGTACATCCCAGAACTTGAGGACGCCTGCTTTATTCCAAACTCTGACATAAACCGCTACCTAGACCGTTACAATTTTTATTCCATCTCGCTTAATTAATTTCTTATATATTGTGGAACTCCAATCCTGTAGTACCAGGTTTTCTCCATAACATTGATCTTCTCTTTAGTATTATGATAATTAACTGTTTTCAGATTTGACAACTGCTTTAGACTTAGGTTTGTCTTGTTCGGAACGCTTTACCACCAGATTATTTTATCTATAAGGAAAACCGCTTTACTTATTATTTCTAATGTTTTAGCAATTGATTTACGTATATTACAGGTATTATTCATGAAGGAATAACGCTTATCTGAATGCCCCCCAGCATACCAAGATCATCCCAAGGACCTAGCTTATCTATCTGGATTCTTACCTCACTCATTAGGTTTATTTAGACAGGAATTTACTTGTTTTCAATATTTATTTTTCCTAAGAACTCCTCACCCCTCTTAAATTCTAGAGTGTTATCCATCACACCAACACCATATTTTGTCCTTCTTTGTCTGACCCCAACACGCTACTATTAAACCGCTATTCATATTAACCAGATCATCACCCTTCCTATTACCAATTTATTACTCACTAAATCACAGGATTCACCAATCGTTTATACCACACTTTTAATCCCCACAAAATAACCGGCTTATACTTTCGAAGGTTTTTCATAATATATTTGAACATCACCCCCACATCTTCCAGAAGGTTACGAATCACGGATTTTACGCAAATATTAATTAAAACATAATATTACCTAAACGCATTATCTTACCCACATCAAACTGTTAAATCCTACGCAATTAACAATGTATATATTTTCTGATCGTAATACCAACGACTTAATACAGGTTTATGACACCATCGCAAATTCCCGTCCCTTAACAACAACATCCTTAGCTCATAACCCCTTTCCCACAACCGCTTTTACCACAAATTATGACCTAAATTCCAAGACTCCCTTCCTCCACCCAATCCCCCCCCTTTTCTCCTTACCCCAGGTCACCATTAAACAAAAAATATATCAACAAATCCACCACCTCTCCTACAGGTACGGTTAGGCACACAAAATTATGGACTACATCTACATAAATTACTTCCATTACCAGAAAACACCCCCCCCCATACGTCTATTAACCCCCCATAGCCATACCTCCCACGACCCCCACCCACATTCCCCCCTCAGAAAACATTTAAACAGGTCCCCTGACTCACCGGACCGCCAATAAGACCTCATACCCGGGACCCCCCACATAATACTATCAACGCTGCACACCCCAAACAACCTAAATTCTATTAGCAATTTTTTAGAAGGACGCTTAAGAAACACATACTAAAAAACAAAGCTCCATAAACTTCCCTTTATACAACACAAATACAAAGTGACGCAACCATAGAACAGGTCAACTACTAAACATCTAACTCGCTCTATCGGACTCTAGGTATTTCATTAAAAAGTTCCCAACCACATTCAAACACCCCCCATAAAAATAAGACACCAATAAAATACACTTAATCTTAATTATCATACTATTATTTGACAATCTTAGTTTAATAATGAATAACCTTACCTATCCAAATAACAAAACAGAAATAGTATCCAATACTAGCAACAAACCCACAAAACTCCACTAATACACTTTTCTTATCATTACATAGTTGATACTCACCAGTTACCTCAACCCTACATATCTATCAAGACTAATCTCATACCCGCTCAATCATCAAAAATTTAATAATGGGGGGGTATGCCCTTTAAACATTAACCATTTTATTATGCCCCCCCACTCTTCCTACCAGATATCAAACTCTACTACTCCTCTACCGCGCCACCAATACCTACAACCCCCCCACACCTTAAGACCCCCATTACCCTCAAACAACAACAGCCCCCACCCCCATAAAAGGGCTAAGCTATTGGACTCACCCTGAAGGAAACACATAATCAGCGAGGCCGGCCGCAAGGGGCCCCACCACGACATCGAATAAAAACACAAATCACTATCTAACCGGAGGACTGAGGAAGGCTGAGATGCAAAGACATAGATGAAAATCCAGAAGTTGGGGGGGCACGTGGTACGACGGAATGGCCACATCATTCTGGGACCGACATCACTCTCCCCCTCCGAATAACTACACAGATCGGAAATCAATAACCATTGCCCATGCTTAAGAACCGATAGCCTATAAGTAAATCCGCCAAACCTATTAAGTCCCCACCTCATGCTAAACATCAACACTTTAACCCACCAGAACGGCATAAAATCACACCAACAAACACCTCAGGCGTGGATAAAGCCCAGTGACCTTGCCTAGAACAAGTACACGGTCGGGGGGCGCACCACATACTCGAAGAATCAAAAGAAAAGAAGATTAGAAATTGCCAATACTTGGGCTATACGACCATCTCCAGACATCAACCACGGAGTAAGGTAAATCGGTAAGACCCAACACCACACCACTCAGTCCCAAGAAAACAAAAAAACTATTATCCACGCCAACAAAATAACTAACAATGTGGGGTAACGCCCTGGTCAAACTAATTATAACTCTTCCTGCAATAATCAAATCCGCGCACCGACCCACGAAAGTACGAGCCAGCCACACACAAAACCCCCACAACACCCCAGCTCCTCGGTTCCCATACGAAGCGAACTAAAATTTACATCACACCAGATTAGGGGGCTCTGCCCGCAACCATTATTCCAAGCCAACATGGGGTCATAAATCAATACATCAATCAATTTACCCTAACAGTAATGATTATCACATAACTCCATAAAAACTAAACTATAAATTTATCATTATTACTTCGCCGAATACCCTACTCGTGTAATCAAAAACCACTAATAAACATATAACAACACTGCACAAAAACGCAAACCAAACATCGGTTTATATTTCCTATCTCTTAACTCTTATCAATATAGTAATTAGTCCCTCACCTTCAAACTATTTCGATTGGTCCGTGCCGTCATGTGATTTCGATATTATCTAAACCATCGACATCAACAATTAACAAAACCCATCCTTTTTAATTTGGGCAATCTTTCACAATTAAATTTAGTAACTCTATAAAAAAAAATTTCAAGCACAGAATATATAAACGTATCAGATGCTGGTCTTATAACTTTTTAATATTAAAATATTTTCCCTTATACATTTTTAAATATATAACATATACCTAATTAAATTTAAACATATTCTTTATTTTTACCTCAATTAACAAAAAAACCACTTTTTTTTTACAAAAACAAATATTAATATTTCTCAATTTGAAAAAGACAATCCCTTATAATAAAAACATTCCAAAAATTCCTTATCATCATATAAAAATACTATAACTTCACTAAAAATTCCTAAACAATCTAAACCCATCTCTACAAATAACAACAAACTATCAATAAATCAAAAACAATAACAAACAACAAAAACACAAAAAACTAACCAAAAAAAACAAAAAAACAACATAAAATAAACCAAAAAACACAACAAAAAACAACAACCAAACAATACTATATTTTTAATATTAATAAATCTTCTACAATTAATTCCTTAAATATATTAATTTTTTTAATTTATCACTTCCTAACTTTTTTTTTTTTTTTCAACTCTTTTTTATTAACTCTTTTTTTTTTTTTTTACCTAATTAGACTTTTTTTTTTTAGGCAACGACGTAACTAGATGCAACCCTTTTTATAATTTAATCTAATAAAACAATTTCTATTAAATTTATAATTATATATATAAGATAATAAATTTAAGTCATAAGTAGCCAAATCGTATTTTATTTAAAGGTTAATTGTATTTTATGAATCTCAATAAAAAATTAATAAATTACTGATTATTCATTAATTTAAATAAATTTATATATTATTACAACTTCAACAATCTAATAAACAGTAGTTTTTATTTATAAATACAACTTTTTTTTTTTTTTAAAAAATTCAGATTTTTTATTTTCCACCATTTTTTAACGTTTCTATTTTTTTTTTACATATTTTTTTTTTTATTATCTTACAGATTTCATTTCTTTCCATTTTTTTTTTTTACTCCAATCATAAATCTTTATAATAGCACCACTTAATCCGTATCTAAATCCACTTACACTCAGCAACAAACTCCATTAAATTTTATTGTTTAATTCTTATTGATTATCAATTTCCAAGATTAATATAACAACATAATAATATATAATAAATAATACAAAAATCTTAAACATCTACTATCCCCACCTGAAACATATTCCCCAAATATAAACATAAATATTTCTGCATCCTAAAAAAAAATCCACTTCAAAAACTTCTTAAATCAGTGGAACCTAATTCCCCTGAAATCCCAATTTAACCCTACCCATCCTATAATCTAAATTTACATTACATTAACTCCTTCTTCTACTATTATAATACTCCTAACTCAAAAACTTTCTTTTACAAACATCCAAACCTCACATTAAATCAGGATAAATCACTAATCTCCTAAAACACAACCAACAAAAACCGGTAAATCTTCACAAAAATCACTACTCATAATTTAAACATTACCCCACAAAATCAATCACCAAAAAACATATACACTCACAAAACATCCCTTAATAACCTCAACAGGAAAAATCATTCTCAAATAACCATGAAATAATTTTCCTTATCTAACAATCTATAACACAAATCAATAACATATTCAAACCTCCATACAAAAATACCTCATATTCCCTAAACTCCAATCACTAGAAACTCAACAATCGTTCTAACAAATACCACCTGTCTACCACAACATAAATAACTGTCTACCCCAATAAAAATCAAAAAATAACCTAACTAGAACTACTATCAAACCAAACCTGGAACAGTATCACAAAGAGAAACAGCCGTAGCGCGAAAATCTTACACATAAAATTCTATGAAAAGACAGCACTACGATCGAGCAGGAATTATTTCATAATAATACATTAATCATATATCCCCCCCCAGCGCCCCACCCCTCCCAAATATTTTTTTACAATTATATTAAACATAATGATGTTGAGGGTGTCGGTAAGTGCGGATTGTGTTTTTAAAAAATAATATACCAAAAAAAAAAAAAAATATAAAAAATAAAAAAAAAACAATAAAAATAATAAATATAACTTATAACATAATTATTATAATACAAAACAATATAAACAAAAGTTTTAGACAAAGGTGGGATAGATCCCTATTCTTATTTCACTATTTCATAATATTTATCTCATTGTCTTATATTTTAGACTTTTTTTTGTATTCTCGACCTCTCCCTAACATCAAGAAGGGACATGTTATATAGAACGCATTAGGAAGTTGAATAGGGGGAGGTCATGGGTCGGCTGTAATTTGCTTTAGTAATAAATAAAAAAGAAAATTAAAGGGAAGGTTGGTTTGGGGGGGTGTGTGGGGGGGTACAATATAAAACTAACGGGGAAGAGGGGGGGGGGGTGGGATTAATAAGAGTGGTCATTGAGGAGGAGTGGATAGGGGGGGGTCCTGTCTGTTGGGTGATTGGGGGGGGGGGTAGAAATGGGTGGGTTTGCAACAGCATGGTGGAAGTTCACTCATCGCAGCGACCATGGATGTGGGGTTTTGGAAAGAAAGTCTGGGGGAAGGGGTGGTACAGTGGGTGTGATTCATAATTGTTTGTGTTTAATTGGGTACCACTAGTTTTTAGACAGTTTATAAACCTTTTAACCTGCACCATATTTCATAATTATTGGATTGGGATACCATTTTAAAATTGTTGCTGAAAAATTATTGATTTGTCAAAATTAAACTCTCTATAGGATTTAGGTACGATACTGGGGTTTGCTAGGTCGAAAACCCAATAAAAGCATACACCAGCATAATTCGAAACTTCCTATGGGGATACCACGAGATTTTTAATAAAGGTAGGGGTTGTATTTTGAATTAACGTACAATAAATCAAAAATGCCTGTCTATGCAATACAAAAAAACCTAAAATATTTTATCCATCCAGAGGCCATCTCTGTAACAGTTCAGAAAAGGGAAGCAAACTGACGGGGTATTTGGACCTTAATCTAGGGTATATAAAGAGTTGGGTTGCACCTACGGGGGATTGCATTGTAGCGATGTTGCTAGCTCAAGGATGTATTCTTATCACCAGTGTGGGAGGTATATTAGGAGATTACTGTGTCCATTAAGGGTCTGGACCCCCTATAATGTATTAATCTACGGCTTATATTTATATTGTAGTTATGCTTATTCGTTTATCGCCTTTTTTGTTCTATTAGCACTTAATAATGATAGGTTTCTTTTATTAATCATCGTGTGATTTTTAGATTGGTTATGTCTATATTAATATTTTTATCCTCATTTTACCCCTGTTTAGCTGATCTTCGCTAGTTTTCCGTTTTCTTAAAGTCTAATTTTGGCTATCTTTTCATATATCTTTACCCTCTCTCAGATTTTCTTTTTATGAAATTTTTTATTTTTTTTTCGTACGGGGCTAAAAAACTGAAAAAGTCGAAAAAAAATCGGCAAGCCGAAGATCTATAGAGACCGGCACAACTCCCTCCCCCTTAGTGATCTTTTGATTCTTCATGCGTTCTCTTACAGATGGTATTCGTACAGGCCAACTTTTGAGACCTCCCGCTTTTTAAAAATTTTAAAAAAAAGATAAGCTTGAGAGATTTAAGTATAGAAAAAGAAAGGTTAAGAAAGTTAAAAAGGATGCTCGGTGTTTGCCCAACTTTCATCCAATGGAATTTTTTTTTTGCTGCCACTTTTTTTCCCCCTTTGAAGAGGTTTACTTCTTGTTAGTAGGCTTTCTGCCCCAAGTTCGGTTTTTTTATTTTGATTCTTTCGTCCCGCGGACCCGTATCAGAGATTAATGTCCTTAAAACCGCCCCCGTCTTCCTCCTTAAAGTTTAACGCCGTTAACATTTCATTTTAAATTCGTTTAATTTTTTAAAAATTTTTTTAATTTTACCCTTTTTTTTTTTCAACAAACGCCTTTTCTTTTTTTTTTACCGCCAAACATCTTTTATAGAGCAAAACCGTCCTTAAATACTTTAATCCAATATCACTCATAACCTTCGAGACAAAATTAAACCTTCCTCTACCAACAAAACCCTCCTAGCCAACCCAGCTCTAATGTACCCCTCCATATCGCCATAAATAAATCTGATTATAGGACACCTTCTCGTACAAGAATAATAAGAATACCCCTCACTCTGCAAAAATCAATTCATTAAACATTTTTAAATTAACCTACTATTATCAAACGGCCAATAAACATAAAAAAATAACAAAAACAACCATTTAAACAAAAATACGAAAAATTCCCCATTTTTTACTCAATACATAAAACGATATTTTTTAAAAAGAAATACATTTATAGTACAATTATCCTAAACAAACATAAAATCCTCCTACTTTCAAAATAAACAATAAATAATAAAAATCCCAATAAAAAAATAAAAACCATAAAAAAAATCAATACAACATAATAAACCATATATAATTTCTTACATAAACCCAACCCACTCACCCTACATATACCGCCAAAATCACCCACTAATTACCATTACTCCAAAAATATAACACCCCCTCCCCATACTAACAAAAAACCCATTTTAACCATATAAAACAAAGAATACCAAAAACCATCTAAAACATTAAATAAAATACCTCCCTTCCTCACTCACAATAACTTTATAAGACTTCATTATAATATCTAACTTGGCCAAACGACCAACTAAAACTTGCCTTTCTCCACTTCTCCAATAAATACCTGTCTCCCACCCTCCCAATATAAAAAAAATAATTACATGCACCTCCCTTCACCAAACATTACCATAAATTAACCACCCCACAAAATTATTTAAAAAAAGCTTGACAGCACAAAAACCTACACCGGATCACCAAATAAAACAACAATAAAACCCAAACTTAACAATCTCACTAATACATAATAAACATAAACAATCAATTTAAGACAAAAACCTCCCAATTATAAACAAAAACCCCTGCCATAACAATATCTAATTATTTAAAACCCCTAAACTATTCAAACAAAAACATAATCCCACTACCACCCAGCTTTTCCTAAGCGCCTGCGTTAAATCTTATACTTGTGTTAAATAACCCAAGGTTAACACTTTGTAATCTCTTTAACCTCATACGTAATTATCCGATGCAAAATTTTTCACTTAAAAAAATTA
This sequence comes from Oreohelix idahoensis, assembly GCA_024509875.1. Lineage (NCBI taxonomy): Eukaryota > Metazoa > Mollusca > Gastropoda > Stylommatophora > Oreohelicidae > Oreohelix > Oreohelix idahoensis. The sequence continues at coordinate 1,253 of JAMPIV010004215.1, read as the reverse complement.
TAATAACCATCTTTGTCTACCTCAAATAACAACAAATTTTTCTCACCTACACTCCAAATAACCTCTCCTTAACTTTAGATATTTACAAATTCTGTACATAATCCATACCTTTTTTATATTTAACCAAATGCCTCCCCTTATCTTAAATCATATTTAATTAATATTACCCATCCCAGACCATACCCCTAAATCTCTAACCCTACTATTTACACTATCCATCAAGCAATAATATTTACATACCATTTATACAAATCTTAAACCCATCATTACTTTAAATCCACCTTCCCCGCCTTAACACATTTCAATTCCTCCTCATTCCAATATCACCTCCTCTAATCTTAATCCTCACACATAAATTCTCCAAACCCAATATCACATATTCATCTATAAAACTAACTTTCCTTTCTCTCTAATAATATAATATAACACACATTCATCTTAACCTTAAATCTACACCCACCGGAGAAATATATCCTAAAATCCACGGCAAACACACCCAACCCCACACTCCTACTAACTTACTCTCATACTTCACTATCCTAACTTACCAACATTTTACAACACAATTCACTCTACATAAAAAACTTACAAACTACAACACAGGATCATCGCCATATTCTACCACACACACAACCACCCAATCACCACAACCCACCTACCACAACACACCACCACATCTTCTCGACAAATAATAATTATCAGTATCAACCCGACCACATTACCCCCCATCCACAATACCCGAAGATCTATACCCGGAACTGAAAAAAAACTTCTTAAAACACCCAACTTCATTGGATCCCCACCTCATTCCCAACTCTACAAATAACCTTCAATTTAAACAACATTTAACTCCACTTATAAATTCTATTTTTCTATTCTTCTTTTTTCTTTTTCATTTCCATTTTTCTTTCCCTTCATCCAATTACATTTTAAATAAGCCCCTTATTTCCCTTTTCTACATCAAAGGCCTATACTTGCTTATTCTACCAAATCGCTCGTTTCTGATCATTAGTACATTACCTTTTCTCTATAAATCATCGACTTTTTCCTTTTTTACTAAACCAATTTCCTTTTCAAAAACATACTTCCAATTTCATAACCACTATACAGGTTTTCTTTTTTTCACTTTCTTTTTTTTTAAAAAAACAAAAACTAGCCTGTAGCAAGCCACGTATAATACACAATATACCAAATCACTCAACAACAAAAAACACAACACCAACACACAAAAAAAACACTAATAAACAAAACAC
>JAMPIV010004214.1:0-44191 GCA_024509875.1 Oreohelix idahoensis | reverse complement strand
CCAGCCATGCAAGCGAATCACACTATCCGCTCTGCCATCTACGCATCATCAAAAAATGATGTTTCAATGGCAGGTCAATAGTGCGAACCACAATACACGACACCATAAGTCCTCCATGGGCAGTTCAGCCTATTAATGACGCAATCACTTCTGTTGTATTTCTATCAAGCAGTATAGGCCGAATCCAACAAGACCCTTAGGACCTTAATACTGTGTCCAGTAAAAGATAGTAGACTAGAACAGTGAGAACAGGATAGTGGGTAGGTTTGGTATTGTACAAACATTTATTACAAATAAGGGAGGGAAACCTGAGGCCTGTAAACAGTAAATTAATATGAAACAAATATAAAGGTATGTTATCAGGCACTCGCAGGAAACAAAGAAGTAGAACACCAGACAACAGAAAAACAACAGACATGAGTGGCTTACCCAGGATTTGAACACTGGACCTTCCGTGCGACAACCCCGCCCAGCCATGCAAGCGAATCACACTATCCGCTCTGCCATCTACGCATCATCAAAAAATGATGTTTCAATGGCAGGTCAATAGTGCGAACCACAATACACGACACCATAAGTCCTCCATGGGCAGTTCAGCCTATTAATGACGCAATCACTTCTGTTGTATTTCTATCAAGCAGTATAGGCCGAATCCAACAAGACCCTTAGGACCTTAATACTGTGTCCAGTAAATGATAGTAGACTAGAACAGTGAGAACAGGATAGTGGGTAGGTTTGGTATTGTACAAACATTTATTACAAATAAGGGAGGGAAACCTGAGGCCTGTAAACAGTAAATTAATATGAAACAAATATAAAGGTATGTTATCAGGCACTCGCAGGAAACAAAGAAGTAGAACACCAGACAACAGAAAAACAACAGACATGAGTGGCTTACCCAGGATATGAACACTGGACCTTCCGTGCGACAACCCCGCCCAGCCATGCAAGCGAATCACACTATCCGCTCTGCCATCTACGCATCATCAAAAAATGATGTTTCAATGGCAGGTCAATAGTGCGAACCACAATACACGACACCAGAAGTCCTCCATGGGCAGTTCAGCCTATTAATGACGCAATCACTTCTGTTGTATTTCTATCAAGCAGTATATAGGCCGAATCCAACAAGACCCTTAGGACCTTAATACTGTGTCCAGTAAATGATAGTAGACTAGAACAGTGAGAACAGGATAGTGGGTAGGTTTGGTATTGTACAAACATTTATTACAAATAAGGGAGGGAAACCTGAGGCCTGTAAACAGTAAATTAATATGAAACAAATATAAAGGTATGTTATCAGGCACTCGCAGGAAACAAAGAAGTAGAACACCAGACAACAGAAAAACAACAGACATGAGTGGCTTACCCATTTCCTGTAGTACAGACGAGAGACAAGCATCATGAAGTATCAAGGAACGAGCAGAAATAATTGAAGACAACAGTCCGTTAGACTAGACATCATTGTTCCCATTGAGCATCGAAGGTAAAGTGTATTCAGACTCGTGATATTTAAGCAAGATAAAACAGTAAAGAGCACAGCCGTCAAGTAAATGTTTTCACACATTGAAGAAATCGTCGAGATGTTAGAAGAATATCCACGAGATGTTAACCACCATTTTGCAATTTTTATATACTTACTTATTTAGTCGTTCCCCTTCTACCGTGAGGTGTAGAGGTAATTTATATATATATAGACTGAAATACTAGCTGGAGAATAAGATGTTCGACAATCATCGGCAATTGATAGATACCATGAATCCTTGAAGAAATACGAATGAACAAATTGGTATTTTTGGTAGAAGCAGCAGAAACTTTTTTCTCTTGGTAAAATGACCACCACTGGTAGTCACCAGTAAGATACCCAAGCGGTCTTCTTCCCTGTCACAACACAGATTAGATCAGTAATAGAGTAGAATGATGGACGACGATTTTAATTTTTGCCAAACAAGTCATGATCAGTGGAAAAATGTCAGACCAGTGTTATGAGAAACATGGAGATGTCACCTGTTCTATTTTTTTACCACAAGAACTGTGTAAATACGTTTGAAGAATAAACTGTGAAAAAACTGTTGAGTTGAACAATCATTGGTCATAGAAACCAGAGTGTAAGACTGATTCGTGATGTGAGACATTTTTAAAGTACAAGGGTTCAATCTCGAGATTCAATAACCTGTGTCAGCTATACATCACAAGGTAGCATGATTGCATTATGTGGCCACCCTATCACACACATCCTTAATTTAGCACTCCCACCCCCATAAAACACACAGAAAAGTATATTATGCTTGCAAGTAGAATTTTAATCAGTAAAGTTCTGCCATAATAGTGTCCCATGGTATTCCCCTCCTTGCTAGCCCCCCCCCCCCTGGTTCCAAAGGTTGTTATTGCCGGGAGTTGTAGTGAGGATAAGCTCTCACTGCAGATAAAATACTTCTATGGCACGCGCCTCAAATAGCCTCTGACAACCAAGTCCAGCTCCCGGCCTTCACGTGTGGCTCAATTTGAGCCCGGCGGAACTGTTTCCACTGACGGGAGAAGGGGCAAAGGCGAGCGACTGGCGCCTTAAAACCAGCAGCTTCGGGCAGATAGGGCTCATGATCCTTGGTTGGTAGCTTATCTAAGAGAAGGAACTCTGAATTCAAACCACCGCTGCCTTGCGGGAAAATCCATTTGTGGAATTGGCTTCGGGAGTAAACCCTGAGGATAAATCCGGAGTCGGAGTCACTAAGGCAGTCTAATGTCGATTCGACATTATTCTGGCAACTCCTGCGACATGGCTGGTACCAAACTGTATCGGCTACTGCCGTTCCTTTGGATCTACCGGCTGTGTGGAGAGGGGGAACATGCTGCATGGGCAACAGCTTGATCTCCATATAACTGTGCCCAAGCTCGCGCCCTGGAGAGGACACTCCAGCTTCACCCTATAGGTGTCGGCAAAACACGGGAAGTAGCATTTACCGGTTATAAGCATTTTGCCCAATTGGCGTAGGGCATAGCGCCAGGGGCTACTTCCGACAGTGGGAGAGGTTCTAGGATCTCACTGGACTCACCAGTTATCACTATCGATAACTATGAATTGGCAGTGGTGCACCACTTCACATACCTAGGGTCTACCATCAATGACAAACTCTCACTGGATACAGAAATCGACAGCCGCATTGGCAAAGCTGCAGCTACCTTTGCCCGCCTCACATCGCGTGTTTGGGGAAACTCTAAACTCACAATGAAGACCAAAGCTGCGGTATATAATGCCTGCGTCACCAGCACACTCCTATATGGCAGCGAGACCTGGACGACCTATGCTAAGCAAGAAAGAAGGCTCAATACCTTCCATTTGCGGTGTCTACGCCGCATACTCGGCATCTCATGGAAAGATAAAGTGACAAATGTCGAGGTGTTGTCACGTGCTGGCCTTCAAAGTATGTATACGCTGCTTAGACAGCGCAGACTTCGCTGGCTTGGCCATGTTCGCCGCATGGAAGATGGTCGCATCCCAAAAGATATCTTCTACGGACAATTAGCAGACGGCAAGAGAACAGTTGGGCGACCACAGCTGAGGTTCAAAGATGTGTGCAAGAGAGATATGAGGGCACTGGACATGGATCCAGCAACATGGGAGGATGAAGCTGCCGATCGCAATAAGTGGCGATGCTATTTACGGCACCACCTCAGATTGGGCGAAGAGAGGCTCACACAAGAAGCAGAGGTGAGGAGAAAACGTCGAAAAGAGCACCAGGAAAATAAGCAGCTGAGGGCTGCCACCTCAGGGGCGCATTCCCATAGTCAGTTATGACCGAAGGGGCTATTATGCTAGCCCCCGGGGTGGACCGGCCCCTCGCACCCCTTAGTGCGCCACTGTATGCAAGTGGGAAGACATATGTACTTCAATCTAAATTATGTCATCTTGTAATTGGATTAATATAGCAGTCTCCGTTGGTCGTTGGTCGCTGACTGACAAAGCATTCAGTGACCATCACGCATGGCGGCGTCTTGTAGGGCAGCAACAAACTGTCTCCACATTGATCGGTCGGTAGCCATCCTTCGCGTGGGGCCCCACCTCTGCTGCCTGCAGTTCTCCGTCAGGTAGTCTTTGGTCGACTTCGCTTTTCTTCTGGAGTCCATAGCATGGCAGTACTGATGATGGTGTCATGGTCTCTTCTGAGGATGTCGCTAACTTAAGTCCAAATTTCTAGATATTGTATAGACTGGTAAATGCTATTCTGATTTTATTCATTTGGTTACTGATGTCTTAGCTTGTTCCGTCATCTGGTTACTGATGTCTTAGCTTGTCCCGTCATCTGGTTACTGATGTCTTAGCTTGTCCCGTCATCTGGTTACTGATGTCGTAGCTTGTCCCGTCATCTGGTTACTGATGTCTTAGCTTGTTCCGTCATCTGGTTACTGATGTCTTAGCTTATTCCGTCATCTGGTTACTGATGTCTTAGCTTGTTCCGTCATCTGGTTACTGATGTCTTAGCTTGTTCCGTCATCTGGTTACTGATGTCTTAGCTTGTTCCGTCATCTGGTTACTGATGTCTTAGCTTGTTCCGTCATCTGGTATTACCAATGTTTCCTAAGAATGTAAATGTGTTTGTATTTTCCAGCTCTTGGTCCCTTATTTTTACGGGCGCAGAATTTCTTACATTTAGTGTCATGGCTTTAACATAGTATATTCTTACACTTAGTGTCATGGCTTTAACATAGCATACATGCCACACCTTGGAGATGAAAAACCTGTACAAAAAATTCAAAAACCCTGTACAAAGACCAGCAAAACCTGTACAAAAAAAAAAAAAGAAAGACAGAAAAAACGTATCACTTACTTACTTACTTAGTCGTTCCCCTTCTACCGTGCGGTGTAGAGGTTTGGAAGAGAGAGCGCCTGACCATTCTATCAGCTGTCTTCTTCCTGGCCTGGTTCCATTCTAGTCCTCGGTCCTTCAAAGATTGTCTAATGTTGTCCTTCCAGCGGACTCTGGGTCGTCCTGGAGGTCTGGATCCCTGGCTCTTTGTTTCCCATGCTTGTCGTGGTAGCCGATCTTCTCCCATTCTGCAGACATGGCCAAACCATCTTAGTTGGGACTGTTCTATTTGGGTCTGCAGCGGGTGGGATTTTAGGCCTTGACGGATCGTCTGGTTGCGGACCATGTCTCTTCTTGTTACTTCAACCACTTTCCTCAGATACCTCATTTCTGAGGTTTGGATCTGGCTTTTGTGGGTTGTAGTCATTGCCCACGACTCGCATCCATATGTCAAGACTGGGACATAGGTGGAGCGGTATACAGCCATCTTCGTTTTCTTACCAACCTCTTTCTTGCTGAAGAATCCTCGATTTATGGCCTGAAAAAGTCTCCCAGCCGCTGCTTTTCGAGTGGCCAACTCTTCTTTGATGCCTCCCTTTCGGTCTATAATAGCTCCGAGATATTTAAAGTGGTCGACCTGCTCCAGGACCTATTCTCCCAACTTAATCTGATGTTTCCTTTCTTCTCGTGATATCACCATGGATTTTGTTTTAGAGCTGCTTATGACCATCCCTCTCTTCTCCAGCTCTTCCTTCCAGACTTGCAGGTTGGATTGGAGATGTGCCTCTGATTTAGCAATCAGGGCAACATCATCAGCAAATGCCAGCTCCGAAATATAGACCTGTCTCATCTTCCAGTACCCCACTGAATACTTTCTTGTTCTCTCCTTACATGCCTTGATGACATCGTCCATAAGGAGTATGAAGAGGTAAGATGATAGGATATCACCTTGTCTTACACCAGTGGTGGTCCTGAACTCTTCTGACTTATGGTTTGCTGTCCTCACATAATTTCTGCAAGACTTGTAGAAGCTCTGTATAGCATGAATCAGAGGTGCTGGAATATTCTTCCTTGCCAAACAGTCCCAAAGTTTGCTCCAGGGGACCCTGTCAAACGCCTTTTCCAGGTCTATGAAACAAAGATGGATCTCACTCTTATACTCAAGGGCCTTTTCGCTCAGCTGTCTGAGTGTGAAGATTAGGTCTTGAGTACTTCGGTTTGCTCGGAATCCGCACTGGACCTCATCCAATTGTGGCTCAGCTAGGCGTCGGAGTCTCTGCTCTAGGATTCTAGAGTAGATTTTACCAGCGACACTGAGAAGGGATATGCCTCTATGGTTTCCACATTGTCGATTGTCACCCTTTTTGAAAATTGGTGTTATGATGGCAATCTCCCAATCCTTTGGTATGGTCTTGTTGCACCATGCTGCCTGTAGGACCTTTAAGAGTAATAGGTCGCCTGATGCTCCCATGTACTTAACCATTTCTGGTGTTATACCATCATGCCCTGCTGCTTTGCCCATCTTGATTTTCTCTAGTGCTGCCCTCAGTTCTTCCATCTTTATGTCATCTTCACCATCATTGGTTTTCTCGTCTGTGCTAGTGGTTATCATTTCTGATGCTTCACCATGCTCACCATCCAGGAGTTCTGAGAAATATTCTTTCCATCTTTCCATTACTTCCTTCGGGGCAGTAAGCAATTTGCCTTGCTTGTCCTTTACAAATTTGAGAGGGCATTGTTTTTCCTTCCTCATGTTCTTTAGGGTCTTATAGAACAATTTCTGGTTTTCTTGTGCATCTTTTTCTATCTTTTCTCCAAATTCTTCCCAGGACTTCTGTTTTGCTGCTAGCACTTTGTTCTTTGCTTCTGTTCTGAGTGTCACATATTCTCTATATTTTTCCATTTGTCCTGTTGTGTTTTTAGCTCCTAAGTATTGTTTCCATGCCATTTTCTTCTCTCTTATTTTCTCTTTGACTTCCTCTGTCCACCAAGGTGTCCTCTTTCTCTGGTTCCCAAGTCGGACTTCAGCGCATGCTTCTGCAGCAGCTGTCTTTATGATATCCTTGAATTTATTCCAGATGGTTTCCAAGTCATCAGGTCGTTCTTCTGTGTTGCTCACTGCTGTAGCAATAAGCCCCTGATATCTGGTCTTAATTTCTGGCTCTCTCAGCTTGTAGGTCCTAATGCTCATTTCTCCTGCTCGTTTACTTGGTTTCTTGCGTGATGTTGGGCAGTTCCTAGGCTGAGCAACTCTTTCAGTTGTTCGTTTGATTGTTAGCAGGTAGTGATCACTTCCAATCTCTGGCCCCCTCCAGACTCTTGCATCTCGGACATATCTGAATGAGCTTCTCCGAACAATGGCATAGTCGATCACTGACTTCTCATTATTGGTTGGTTCACATCTAGTGTATGCATGTATGCGCTTATGGGGGAACTTTGTGTTTGTAATGATCAGATTCTGCTCACTGCAGAATCTAAGGAGTCGCTTTGCATTGTCATTGAGAGTATCTTCTCCATATCTTCCGATAACTCCACCCCATCTAGCATGGTCATTTCCAACTCTGGCATTAAAATCTCCGAGCATGATAACTTCATCTAGGCAGTCACCCACTGTCCTTTGAAGCAGCTCGAAGAATTCCTCCTTGACGTCTGCTCTCTCATCCTCATTTGGCCCATACACTATGACCAGGTTGACTATGGTTTCTCCTTCTTTTAGTTTTAGAACCATAATGCGCTCCGAGACAAAGTTCCATCCCTTGATGCTATCTTTTTGATTTTGGGCCACAATGCAACCCACGCCCCCTTTAGCTCTTTCAGATATGGGTACACCACTGTAGAGCAACGTGTTGCCATCGAGATCCATGACTCCTTGTCCTTTTTTCTTCGTTTCCGTTATAGCCAGGATTTCTAGTTTTGCTTTCCTCATCTCTTCCACCAGCTCCTCTTCCTTCCCATTTATACTTCTTGTGTTCCAAGTTCCATAAGTCGTAGTCCGTTCCAGTTCGTCGCCTTTAGAATCAGTCCGGTTTTCTCTCTTGTATTGCTCGTAATCATAGTTTAAGACAAACAGGTGATTGGCCTGTTGTGCTTTTGCATGGTGGAGGGGCTGCCTCCTTACGGCCTCCATGCAGGCCGCCCTCCTCCTTTTTCATCTGGGCTTGGGACCGGCATAGGCGGAGTTAAAAACGTATCAAAAGAGTTAATTCGTGTTAAAAAAAAAAAATTTCAATTACAGCTGCATCATAGAGGCATGGGGACTTTGCCTTTTAAAACAGGTCTTCATTTATTTTAAAACTCATACAATATTTGTCTGAGTTTATTTTGCACTGTAAAAATGATGTGATCGTGTCATCATTTAGTCTATTTCTGCGCTTAATTATCACTAACAGACCAGGAAATCCTGTGTTTGATAGGACCTTATCCTTTAGCACGCTGCATTGTTTTCCTGAAAATGTGCCCTGCAGCTGCATTCTTTTTCACAACACCCCCTTTTTTATAGTGGATGACTTGTAAATTCTATAGTTTTTTGGTCAATTGATCTAATTTTTGGACTGTATAGAAATAGATGAATGATGAATCTGACGATATAAAATTTGTTTGTGTACATGTTAGATGTGATAGGAAGAGAGGTATGGAAAGATGAAAAAAACGATTAAAAAATTAAAGTTTTTTTTTTAAAATTAAAAAAAACCCCAACAAACGAAGAGTCCTTTTCCTTTGCATCTCAATGAAAGTCATTTGACCAATACAAATCAAATGACGATCTTTTCGTTACACCCATCATCAGTAGCAAAGCAACAAACGCCCTCGTCAGCAGTGACATTCGGCCGTAACCCTAAACCTTTCCGATAAACCTAATCCTAACCCCTAAAATTATACATACTAGCAATGACATTCTACTTTCGTTTCCATCTCTGCCATCACCCATATTCTGAGAACCGATATTAGCGCTAATAAAGACACAGATCTCCTTGTCATCGCATCGGAGTCAGAATCCATTAAAATTAGAGCGAAAATGGCCGCGTGTTCGATGCCGATTGATTGCGATTTAAAAAAATTCACAGAAAATAAACATTACTAAATAAAGATCGGAAACGGAAGCTAACTCTCTTGCAAATAACATTAAAAATGACGCAAATTACGGCTACGGTAGTGGCACAAGAAGATCGATTTATATGTATGTTTAATAATTAGGCGAAAAAACCCCTACAGACGTTTGTACGGGCCGTAAACATCGGAAAACGCAAACACCCCGTACAGATTATGGGTAAACCATAGCGTGTGGCATGTATGACATAGTATATTCTTACACTTAGTGTCATGATTTCAACATGGTATATTCTTACTTAGAGAAGTACTGCACTCACTAAACGTACAGGAACATTGGCTCCTAAATACCATCGCAATAAGGAAGCTGAAATTTTTCGGTCATATAAAAAGACATAATAGCCTGGAAAAAACAGTGATGGAAGGCATGGTCCCTGGAAAAAGGGGAAGGGGTCGACCTAGACGACGGTGGACCCAGGACATCACAGAGAGTCTGAACTTGTCTTTGGCTGATGCAGGTCGACTTGCCCAGAATCGTGATGCGTTCAGAGCAGCTGTAATGGAGACAACGTTCTGGAAAGAATACGTCAGATGATGATGATATTCTTACACTTAGTGTCATGGCTTTAACATAGTATATTCTTACACTTAGTGTCATGGCTTTAACATAGTATATTCTTACACTTAGTGTCATGATTTCAACATGGTATATTCTTACACTTAATGTCATGATTTCAACATGGTATATTCTTACACTTAGTGTCATGATTTCAACATGGTATATTCTTACACTTAGTGTCATGATTTCAACATGGTATATTCTTACACTTAGTGTCACGATTTCAACATGGTATATTCTTACACTTAGTGTCATGATTTCAACATAGTATATTCTTACACTTAGTGTCATGATTTCAACATGGTATATTCTTACACTTAGTGTCATGATTTCAACATGGCATATTCTTACACTTAGTGTCATGATTTCAACATGGCATATTCTTACACTTAGTGTCATGATTTCAACATGGTATATTCTTACACTTAGTGTCATGATTTCAACATGGTATATTCTTACACTTAGTGTCATGATTTAAACATGGTATATTCTTACACTTAGTGCCATGATTTCAACATGGTATATTCTTACACTTAGTGTCATGATTTCAACATGGTATATTCTTACACTTAGTGTCATGATTTCAACATGGTATATTCTTACACTTAGTGTCATGATTTCAACATAGTATGTTCTTAGTGTCATGATTTCAACATAGTATGTTCTTACACTTAGTGTCATAATTTCAACATGGTATATTCTTACACTTAGTGTCATGATTTCAACATGGTATATTCTTACACTTAGTGTCATGAATTCAACATAGTATGTTCTTACACTTAGTGTCATAATTTCAACATGGTATATTCTTACACTTAGTGTCATGATTTCAACATAGTATATTCTTACACTTAGTGTCATGATTTCAACATAGTATATTCTTACACTTAGTGTCATGATTTCAACATAGTATATTCTTACACTTAGTGTCATGATTTCAACATAGTATATTCTTACACTTAGTGTCATGATTTCAACATAGTATATTCTTACACTTAATGTCATGATTTCAACATGGTATATTCTTACAGTGTCATGATTTCAACATAGTATATTTTTACACTTAGTGTCATGATTTCATCATAGTATAAATGAAGTCAAACAAAGAAATAAAAATGAAAAAAATGTTTATTAAGTCAGGTTTACAATATACAGTAGAAAGACGGGACATTTCAGAGTATATCAGTCGTCAGCCACAGTTACAAACAGGAGACTAAGATGAGAAGAATAGATAGACTATTACAAGAAACAAACAAGCAAAAGACACTGCAAACATGTTGAAAAAGGAAACAACCTTACGGTCCTTTAAGAATTAAAAAGAAAATGATAATGATCGTAGCTTATACCATGGAACTGTAAGGCTAAGACTACTGTGTCAAATGGAAAATGTATATTTTTATTGCCTTTTTCATCATCACTTACATATACTCCACACTTCTACAAAATAAATCCTCAATACAATAAAAATCACCGTTCTCGAATACTCTCCCCTTTCACTCTTATAAAGCGAGGTACAACCAAGTAAAACAAACGAGTTATTTGTGGTATAAAATATGCCATATTTGATTCTTTCTTCTAACATCTTCAAGAGACAGATCAGGCCCACTGTTGTCTACTCTTTCCATTCGTTTTTTAGGTCGATATTTAGCATGCTCCATCAGATACACTATCTACTATCCAGTTGTTTAATTCACTTTCAGTTTTCGATGGAATGACCAATGTGGTCACCAGTCTATAATTGCTAACTCCATTACTATCATAGCCGGGAAGGGGGGGAGGGGGGTGGGGAAATTGAGAGCAGACTGAAACAAACCGACAGTGTAAAATCAAATAGGTTGCAGTGTATTGACCATTTAAAAAAAAAAAAACGGTTGAAATATAAAGATATTTAATAGTGAACTAGCAGATATACCTGGCGTTGCCCGGATGAAAAAAAGCGACCTATCTTTTAATATATCACCTGGTTGCGTTACATCTGATTCACCATTATTATCTGAGTAACAATGACCAACCCTTCACGGTTAATCCTCTGATTAACCCGATGATAACTATACATCTCACCTCCAGCATATCTGCTCCAATCAAGTTCTCCATTGTTCCTCTCACGACCACATCTAATTCAATCATGCCTTGCACCATACCTCTCACCTCCAGCACATCTACTCCAATCATGTCCTCCACCATACCTCTCACCTCTGGCACACCTAATTCAATCATGTCCTCCACCATACCTCTCCTATCTCATCCACTCCAATAATGACCCCCATCATCCCTCTTACCCTAGCACATTTACTCCAGTCATGTCCTCTGTTGTACCTCTATACAACTATACATCCTTCCTCCATCACTTATACCCCAGTCATGTTCTCTTTCTTTCTTTTGGGGCGGGGCGAGAGGGGGTGAAACAACATAATTTCGACCCCTGATGTTGTGAGAATCCCTTTTTTTTTAAAATGGAAAATCCATTGATATAGTGACCAAGATTAATGTTAAGGGAAACAATCCAATTAATGCCTAAATTGCATTATCAAAAACATTGTTGCGCCCTCTGTTTCTGTAGGGGACAAACCGACAGAGGATTTAAAGTATAGATTAAATACATGAACGACGGTGGAGCAAAAGGAAAAAAAAACCCCCATCTTAAATCGTTAAACTGGAAATATGATTGTAAGGATCTAAACAATCAGAAGATGCCCGTATGTAAAGGAATAACATGAATACAAAATTAGTTAAGGCATAATGTCATAATTGATGTTCACCTTGCTCGAACTCACAAGGGAAGGCACAATGGGGGGAACACACGTGGTATTGAGGAAAGAAAAAATAACTTAACTACGTGATTACGTTTCATCTTGACGCCAGTGTCAAGTTTCCCGTTTTGACCCATCAGAACCGTAAACTGTGGTACCACGCACAGCCCAATATTCTGGTTACAAACAATGAAGTTCTGGTTGATACTTGGATTGTGGCAGCATGCTGGATCTCCATCTTAGCAACGAGGATTTGATTCAGGCAAACAGTCATCTTTAGTTGAATCGTAAAGCATTGAAGTCATGTTTTTCATGGATTATCAGTAGATTCATTAAACATAGAAATCTAGTTCGTCAAACCTCTTCCATAGATTCTGTTTAAGTAAAAATCAAGCTTTTCCGTGAATCGTTATTCTATTCTGATTGCAGTGAAATAAAGTATTTCAGACATCTTCTGTAGATTCTTATTACTGTAAAACGGAGTATTCCGGACAGTTTCTGTAGATTCTTATTGCTGTAAAATCGGGTACAGTAGACATTGTGTGTAGAATCGTATTACTGTAAATTCGGGTACTGCAGACATCTTGTGCTGCTTCGTATGACTGTAAAATCGGGTACTGCAGACATTTTGTGTAGATACGCATTACTGTAAAATCGTGTAGTGCAAATATCTTGTGATGATTCGCATTTATGTAAAATCGGGTACTGCAGACATCTTGTGCTGATTCGCATTACTGTAAAACCGTGTACTGCAGACATCTTGTGTAGATTCTCAATGCCATGAAATCGTGTACTGCAGACATCTTGAGTAGATTTTTAATGCCATAAAATCGTGTACTGCAGACATCTAGTGTAGATTTTTAATGCCATAAAATCGTGTACTGCAGACATCTTGTGTAGATTCTTAATGCCATAAAATCGTGTACTGCAGACATATTGTGTAGATTCTCAATGCCATAAAATCGTGTACTGCAGACATCTTGTGTAGATTCTTAATGCCATAAAATCGTGTACTGCATACATATTGTGTAGATTCTCAATGCCATAAAATCGTGTACTGCAGACATCTTGTGTAGATTCTTAGTGCCATAAAATCGTGTACTGCAGACATCTTCAAGCCAACCATGCAGCAGTGAATAAATAAATAAAGGGCTTACTGAGAAAAAAGCCGTATTTCTCATTTTTTTGTTGATTTGTAAAAAGGGACTCCAGTACAATTTTTAATTTGTTCTTCATCAGTTGCAGTGGTCAAGAATGTTCGCCATCGTCAAGAGACAGATCAGGCCCACTGTTGTCTACTCTTTCAACTCGTTTTTTAGGTCGATATTCATCACGTTCATCAGATACACTGTTGTCAACTCTTTCAACTCGTTTTTTAGGTCGATATTCATCACGTTCATCAGATACACTATCTACTATCCTATAGTTTAACCCAATTTCAGTTTTCGATGGAATAACCAATGTGGTCACCAGGCTAACAAGGACAAGTACCATGAGCACACGAAGAATTGCTTGCTTCATTGCTATCAAAGCAGGGGGCTGAGAGCAGACTGAAAATACAGAATATGTTCAAGTATTATTATTTCACTAAGAAATTGCTTAAAGTGCATACTTATTAAAAACAGTTTTTAATTTGAGCTGATGCGTCACTTGAGATGTGGCTCAGAAAATGAAATGGATGAATGAATAAACTGCAGTCAGAATATATATATATATATATATATATATATATATATATATATATATATATATATGTATATATATATATATATATATTGTATATATATATATATATATATATATATATATATATATATATTATATATATATATATATATATATATATATATATATATATATATAGTATATATAAAGTTGGATAGTAGATAGTGTATATATGGGAATACCTCTACACCTCACGGTAGAAGGGGAACGACTAAGTAAGTAAGTAAGAAAATGGATTGGAAAGGCGCTGAGAAAACCAACCTCTAACATACTCGTAAGTTGTTAGACACTAAAATGGAAACCGTAGGGAATGACGAGGAAGAAAAAGGGTAAAGAACGCACAGTAGCGACATGACAGTCATGGAGGACGGAGAATGCAGCAGGCGAGTGTGACAGAGAAATGGCAGAAATACGAGATCAGTGGAAGCGTATGATCAAAGGTTTATAAACGTCAGGCAAGAAATAATATCGACCAGTCTATCTTCGGATATAGACTTCTTTTCATTATATTTCACCTTCCGTTGAGCATAGGAGTTAAGCTTGGTATCTCCATATGGCACGTCATATTGTCTTGGCATACAGGTTCAATTCCTTTTGTCTCTACAAAAGATACTGTCCTAGCAATCATTTCCAATTCTTTCCGATTCTCCAGATTATGCTGTCCTAGCAATCATTTCCAATTCTTTCCGTTTCTCCAGATTATACTGTTCTAGCATTATACTGTTCTAGCAATCATTTCCAATTCTTTCCGTTTCTCCAGATTATACTGTTCTAGCAATCATTTCCAATTCTTTCCGTTTCTCCAGATTATACTGTTCTAGCAATCATTTCCAATTCTTTCCGTTTCTCCAGATTATACTGTTCTAGCAATCATTTCCAATTCTTTCCGTTTCTCCAGATTCTTTCCCAATTCTTTCCGTTTCTCCAGATTATACTGTTCTAGCAATCATTTCCAATTCTTTCCGTTTCTCCAGATTATACTGTTCTAGCAATCATTTCCAATTCTTTCCGTTTCTCCAGATTATACTGTCCTATCAATCAGATGAAAATTTTCCATGTCCTCTTTATCCATATTATTTATGCGTCTAGTTATTTTCTTTTAGACTATCCGCTGGCAAAGCGCATTAAAATGCATACGTTAAAATGAGTATGGTATCGCATTAACATAAACAAACAGTAATCCCATTGCTGATATTGCCGTAATGGAGTGAAGTGTTATAGACTTTATTACACTAAGTCTATCTTTGTAAAGTGGTATAGACTTTATTACACTAAGTCTATCTTTGTAAAGTGGTATAGACTTTATTACACTAAGTCTATCTTTGTGAAGTGAGGCGACCAGTTTTCTGCCTCGCTGCCTATGCTTCCCCTAATTCAAGGACATTGTACCTATTTACAGCTGAGTTGACAGCAGCGGTACGATACCAGGTTTCGAACCCAGAACCCGGTTACTTTGTCACGAGAGGCAAACGCTCTAACCGTGCTGCTAATCGGACCCTCAGTAATTACGTATCACCTTTAAATATGGCTAACATAATCTTGTCTAATGTCAACAAATAAATCTAGCTCAAGAAAAAGCTGCCAAGCAACAGAGTCAAACCAGTATTTTTTTAGTCCGACTTGAATGAAAGCTGGTCTTTCCGTCTTGTGCTTGAGGAGGTGCAAAGATAAATGTTATAGTTTATGGTGTTAAGGATCACAATGATGTCTAATACATTTGTTCAATAATAAAAAAATATTGAAACACCTTTCGTCTTTCTTGTCGGATAATTAAATTGTATAAATGCACACACAAGTTTTTACCTTGAAGAAAAGACCACGTTATAACACATAGACGTTCTCCACGCGCTGAGTCCAATAAAGACAATTTTTTCAGTAAGTGTTCCAATTTTATAGTTTAACTTTAGCAGGTGGTACATACCCTAAAACAAGCTTAAGCCGTCATGGAATTTCCCGATTACGTAGCGTATTAATCTTTATACTGAAGACAAAATCTCATTCTTTTGCTACTGTTGCGTGTATCTTAGTTTTATCATTTTAGAAACGGGGCGATCGACTATTGGTCTATTGCTGATTAAAAAATAAGTATAAAAAAAAAGAACAACGCGTAATATATTAATCTGCTACGTAAGGCTTATTATTAGTACAACATGCGAAACTAGAACACTGGCTATTTATTAACTTTCGCAATGGGAAAACTGAGATGATTCAAGAGGCGGATTTACATGTTGTCACAGTCAGGCCCCCCGACGGCTCAGATGAGGCCCGGGCCATTTCTCGATGTAACGTCCCGTCATTTTGAAGAAAAGGAGTAAAAACCTTTTATTGTAAAGAAAGGCTTGTAAAAAAGACTAAGGTCATTCCCCCCCCCTTCTCCCCTCCTCCCCCCCCCCCCCCTCCCGAGATGAGGCCCGGACCAAATCATGAAGGTCTTCTTTTGGTAAAGTCTGTTCGCAAGAGTAGGAGGTCCTCTTGTTGGTAGGTAAAAAATTTAAACCCATACATGTTAAAGCGCGTGCAAAACATGATCTGAGAAATAGGTCAGTGATCAGTGAGTTTGACGTCAGAGTTAGACAAGTGAAAACTTAAATTAATATTAGACAAACATAAAGGTATGTTTTCAGGCACTCGTAAGAAATAAAGAAGCAGAACACCAGACAACAGAAAAACAACAGATATGAGTGGCTTACCCAGGGTTCGAACCCCGTACCTTCCGTACGACAACACCGCCTAGCTATACAAGCGAATCACACTAACCTCACGGTGTTATTCGCTTGTATAGCTAGGCGGTGTTGTCGTACGGAAGGTACGGGGTTCGAACCCTGGGTAAGCCACTCACGTCTGTTGTTTTTCTGTTGTCTGGTGTTCTGCTTCTTTATTTCTTACGAGTGCCTGAAAACATACCTTTATGTTTGACTAATATTAATTTACTGTTTACAGGCCTCGGGTTTCCCTTCCTTATGTGTTATTTAAGTGAAAACTTACCTTTGCCCGCTGAGTATTTTCTTAGAACGCTCAATGTTTTATGTTTTATTTTCGATTTCACTATAGAAAACGGCATCGTACAAAAAAGTACTTGATTAAATACCAGACTTTTTATTAACCTGTGTGAATAGCCGTGCCTGATGTTGAGAATTTGAGAATAGGAAGATTGCTTCCTACTAAACATGTCATAAAGGGCGACTAGCAACATCGTCAGATGATACAAATTAATAAAGAAATAATCATTGCAAGATAACATAAAGTACTTTAGAGCACGCAAAAAGACCTGACAAGCACGGTGGTCCATGAGTGAAAAGAAAAAATTGAATATACGTGTACAGTGTTAAATAACATGTTGTTCATGCATATTTATTTAACAACTGGTACGTAGTTCCACTGAGATCGGCGGGAAATGCACAGAGCAAAGAAGTAGTCAAAAAAATGTCCGCTACAAAAATGTAAATTGTACTATACAATGCACATAAATTATATTTCCCACTGTTCTCGTCAACCTTGGATTTATCTGAATTCTCACCTCGTCGGAAGGGAACAGGATTGGCAAGACAATTGGTTTAAATGTTTCCGATACAACCTCACTGATAGACATTGTATTTAACTTAAAGACTTACTTATTTACATACTTACTTAGTCGTTCCCCTTCTACCGTGAGGTGTAGAGGGTTGGAAGAGAAAGCGCCAGACTATCCTATCGGCTGTCTTCCTCCTGGCCTGGTTCCATTCTAGTCCTCGGTCCTTCAAAGATTGTCTAATGTTGTCCTCCCAGCGGACTCTGGGTCGTTTTTGGGGTCTGGATCCTTGTTTCCCATGCTTGTCGTGGTATCCGATCTTCTCCCATTCTGCAGACATGGCCAAACCATCTTAATTTGGACTGTTCTACTTGGGTCTGCAGGGGGTGGGATTTAAGGCCTTGACGTATCGTCTGGTTGTGTGTGTAGCGGAAATTAATTAACCTTTAGAAGAAGTACTTGGTTGTGCTCATTGTGACTTGAAAATGTAAATATAGCCTCAGAAATCCGACCACCTTTGCTGCCTCAGTTAGCGTTTATGTTTTGCAAGGCTAGGCCACGCAATTCGCTGTCTGTTTACTCACTTTTAAAGCCACACCTATTTTCCCTGTCTTTCTTGCACTAACGAGTTTGTTTAACTATGTTTGAAACATGCCAGATAACAGGGGAGCGAATCGGGGTAGTTACCTGATCTCTCACGCGAGCTGATCTGTCAATCATCGGATAGCAAACTCAAGGGCGATAATAATATTCCCGTACCTTTGATGTTTACATTTTCAGGGGACTTAAGTATTTGATCAACGGCAGGGCGAGAAAACCTAAGAAAGCCCGTCCGCATGGCATGTCTTTTGATGTCGTCCGGCATCGCGGGTAGACCGAACCGAAGAATAATTTATCTCGGCAGCCAAGCTCGTTGATTTTTCCTGATACGTCCAAGGTGTGAATATTCAAATCTTTTAGATATATTGCACAAAATCTGTAAATATACTGCCTTCTCTCCAAGTCAGATTATCAAGTCTCTCAGGAAATTTTGGATAGTCTAAACGCGTATGCTAGAATCTATGTGAAATAGTCCGTTAATAGCATCGTGGGGATTATTCTGATTTCTCTGGTAAAAATATAAGTTGTGCTTAAGTATTAAATGTGTTAAACGTTTTACCATTTTATTCACTGCCATTCCCTAACGTTAAGATTAGCGAAATAGCAAACGCGTAGATATTCTCTTACCAGTGGTTCAGTAATGTAAAATCCATCAACCAATTTTTACACCAGAAGATACGGTTTAGATGACTTAAGTATAATGCTACGAGTGACGGATAAAAGTGACAGAGTAGTATGCGCATTATATTTCTTTGTGTGTAAATTGTTTTAAATGAATAGTGTTACTATCATGTGTCAAAATGATAGACGCCGTCAATCAACTAGCTAGTAATCTCAGGCGAAAACCCAACCCGTACTCGCTAAGCGAAGCGCGATAAGATAGGCTAAGACATCGGGTGCCTTTAATTTAATGAAGTGACGGAGAGGATAAGAGATTATACCTTACGTTTGATAGGATAGGATATTATCATCTTTGTTATATGTTTTGTTTCTTCCAATTTAGTGCTTGGTCAAAACCCAGCGGCGAGCGGTTTTCTATTGTGGTCTTTTCCTCAGTTACTGAAGGAATAAAAGTTGTCGTTTTCCTTGGTGTTCGTCCCCGTTCCGTGTGAACAGGAATTGCCAGGGCGAGACACTAACATTTTTTAACTGTAAATTTGAGTAATGGGACTTAAAAAAATACCTAGATTTTTCCATTCAATTTTATCAACACGCTGTGGCAATATACATAACATTTTTCCCGACTTCTGACAGTCGTTTACCCAAGTGAATTTTATCCAGGAGTATACACTCTTTCATAATCGGTACTCACCCCAGAGCAAGCCGATAGGAGTATCATCATCATCATCAGTAAAATTTTTTAGCAATCATATGTTTTCCTTCTGTTTACTGGGAGTGCCATATCTCAGAGAGTTCCGGCATTAACTGTTCCAGATGACAATTGTGTATCCAGAAACCTACCACCACATTAGACGTTCCCCCGTGAAAAATTTAATTACTATCGGAGGAACTGGGGCCCGATTCGGATGATACCAACTACTGGACAAAGATATGCACATTCATGGATTATTCGTCCAAAACATTTGTTCACCAGATTAGGTAAGGAGCGAATGAGTGGCCACGTATAACAGGAAAAGAGAGAGAGAGTGAAATATTTTCTTTTGTTATAAGAAACATTGTACCTGCAAACTTCTTTTTTTCTTTTAACTATTGTTTAAATTTTTTACTGGATAGCACTTTAGTGGGACTTGTTCTTCTCTTTACTGTCTATTCTATACCCTAGTGTTAATCTTTGACCTTTTGGGTTATTACCTTCCAGTGGGATCATTTTGTTTCTCAACAAGGGGGAGGGCACTTATTGGGTTATTTTCCTATGTCTGTAAACATGATTATATATATATATATATATATATATATATATATATATATATATATATATATATATATATATATATATATATATATATATATATATATTATATATATATATATATATATATATATATATATATATATATATATATATATATATATATATATATATATATATATATATAATATATATATATATATGAGGACAGCAAACTATAAGTCAGAAGAGTTCAGGACCACCACTGGTGTAAGACAAGGCGATATCCTGTCACCTTATCTTTTCATACTCCTCATGGACGATGTCATCAAGGCATGTAGGAGAGAACAAGAAAGTATTCAATGGGGTACTGGAAGATGAGACAGGTCTGTATTTCAGAGCTAGCATTTGCTGATGATGTTGCCCTGATTGCTAAATCAGAGACACATCTCCAATCCAAGCTGCAAGTCTGGAAGGAAGAGCTGGAGAAGAGAGGGATGGTCATAAGCAGCTCTAAAACAAAATCCATAGTGATATCACGAGAAGAAAGAAGACATCAGATTAAGTTGAGAGAACAGGTCCTGGAGCAGGTCGACCACTTTAAATATCTCGGAGCTATTATAGACCGAAAGGGAGGCATCAAAGAAGAGTTGGCCACTCGAAAAGCAGCGGCTGGGAGACTTTTTCAGGCCATAAATCGAGGATTCCTCAGCAAGAAAGAGGTTGGTAAGAAAACGAAGATGGCTGTATACCACTGCACCTATGTCCCAGTCTTGACATATGGATGCGAGTTATGGGCAATGACTACAACTCACAAAAGCCAGATCCAAACCTCAGAAATGAGGTATCTGAGGAAGGTGATTGGAGTAACAAGAAAAGACATGGTCCGCAACCAGACGATACGTCAAGGCCTAAAATCCCACCCGCTGCAGACCCAAATAGAACAGTCCCAACTAAGATGATTTGGCCATATCTGCAGAATGGGAGAAGATCGGCTACCACGACAAGCATGGGAAACAAAGAGCCAGGGATCCAGACCTCCAGGACGACCCAGAGTCCGCTGGGAGGACAACATTAGACAATCTTTGAAGGACCGAGGACTAGAATGGAACCAGGCCAGGAAGAAGACAGCTGATAGAATAGTCTGGCGCTCTCTCTTCCAAACCTCTACACCTCACGGTAGAAGGGGAAGGCCTAAGTAAGTAAGTATATATATATATATATATATATATATATATATATATATATATATATATATATATATATATATATATATATATATATATATGATGTAAAATTTAAGCGATAATAAACTAAACACAACTTAACTTAGTGTGTCGGTGTTGCACTCTCTTTATGTATCCACCAATTACTGTTAGGACCTTTTCTGCAGGGTCTCTACATATGACGGTAAGATCGTGCTGATAAGACGCGAATCCAAATAAACTGTCAAAATTAGTTCAACAGATAACGATGCATAACTTCAGGCACATCCACCAAGGCCTGCTGTGAACTGAAGTGAACTGAAGCAAACTGTAAGGAGGGTGGTACAGTTTAACATCATTTATTGACAGTATACGTTCGACAATACGAGACAATGTTCTTGACGGAGACAATCAACATGGATGCATGGTAATGTTACGCTGACAAAAATTATGTACATCTATGATGGTGGTCAGGTATAGCGGTAGATCCCTTTCAAACACCTTCCTTACATTCACGTAATAAGAATCCAGTAATGTTCATGCTAAGTTTGAAACAGTAAGATATAAATGTCCGTTGACCTTGTCTGAGGACAATCCAACTAAATACGTATTCCCATATCACTGAATCCCGCATTCATCCAACAAAAGACTGTCTTGATCCAAGACTTCCTTCCTACCACGTAGGTTCAAAACATACTATCAATGGCGTAAACATGAAGCTACATCTGGGTTAGTATTTGGGTTTTAACTAACCTCTCCACAAAATCCATGCCATGACTTTGGCATTGGCGAAACGGCATATTAAAACATGTGAAGCATACAAAAATCAATTAACTTCGTTCCTCGTAGGTATCCTCCCTCTACGGTAATTCAAACAAGGCAATCGACTCCGTTTGTCCATTCTAGGAATGGCATACTACGATGTATTCCCGCTAGACCATAACTAGGAGCGGCCTGATACTTCAATTAAAACTCAATAAACATTCAATGTGAAATGGGGCGACACTTACATGATACTTCCACTATTGGCTTCGACATGAAGACCAATATATATCAATAGAGATAATGGCTTCCACCAACTTGCCATGAATACAAGAAATATTCCACGGACATCAACAAGGTCCGTACTGCCCCATACAAAACATGACGTCACCATCCCTGAACTAGGTTACCCGTGCGTCCAAAGCAACTCACACTGCATTGTGCACGTCAGTGCGTGAATCAATCGAACGCACAAATAATATAACTATATTAAGACTGGTGCGTACATTTGGCAGGACCGAAGACTACCCCCTTAGGTAATAAATGTACGTAACAGCTCCCTTATTACCTCCCCTTAAAAAAATTAATTCTATTAATTTTTTTGAACTTAGTACCCGAGAGAGGTGAGTCAAAACTACAACAAGATATATGAAATGCATAAAGTTACATCATATTAAGAAAAGAATATTAAACGAAATCAATATAACTAAATGATAGTATGCATTAAAGCACACATCCACCATCGACCTACTTTGGAACGATGTGGTAATATTCGAAGTAAAAACAAGTTCGAAAATGAAAAATGAAAAAAACCATAAAAAAAAGATGATAATAAAATTCAACTAAGTTTTCAAAAAAAAAAAAAATTTGAAACATATGATTTCAAAAATGAAAATGAACAGCAACACTGATGATGATCAATGACAAGAGAATCAATAAAACAGAAAAATTGAAAATACAATGTGCAAAAATGAAGCAATGCAAAATTAAACACTTTAAGAATCAACAACCTTAATGTTTTCTAACACTAGTACGGTTGACTAGTGATCTAACAGTGAGATATCATAACTAAGACCCGTGAATGTAGGTATTACGTGACAACTAAGAAAGTTAGTATGTGTGTGATCCATAATCAATTAAATAGATTAAATTGAATTATTCAATTAATATATTTCTTAATTACCAACAAATAACCAGTTACTAATATATTCTAAGTAATTACAAGATCACTATCAATAAGTCAATGTTCAGTTACAACTAGTTAGTAATTGACGAGATGATGTTCTAAATGTTCCATACACGATAAAATATATTCTCGAACACGATATGTAGTGTAATATGTTCCATAGGAATAACAAATGTATATTTGTCGCTCTTAACAATGTTTCCATACGTATAAAAAGTTACTGTAGTACCAATGTTCACGTACTAATAAAATGTTACTCTAATACCACTGTTCCCGTTCTAATAAAACGTTACTACACAAGAAGTAATGTTATAATCTATAAGTAAGTATATCATGAAAGTTATACTTATACGAATACTTCAGTTATATAACCAGTCTTTATAGATGTACAATCAATGATAATGTACAAAGTTATTCATGTTATCGGTGAGGATGTTTCAACATCTGGAAGTGGTTTATCTTCGACAAGTTCGCTTGGGCATCTCGACAAACAGTCTGCGAAAACATTCTTCACTCCAGGAATAGCTCGTATTTCAAAATTGAATGGTTGAAGCGCTATAGCGTAACGCGCTGACTTCGATGATTTAACATTATTCGTGTTCAGTGCGGTAAGAGCTTTTTGATCAGATTCCACCACAAAGTATGAACCGAGAAGGTAACGTTCCAGTTTTGTGATTGCCCACACTAATGCGAGGAGCTCCTTATCGAGAACGGAGTATTTGAGTTCGCTCTCCGTAAGTTTTCTGGACACGTACATCACCGGAAATAAGGTGCCGTTATATTCCTGCATCAAAACTGCAGCGATAGCGTAGGAAGAAGCATCACTGCGAAGAATGAAGGTGAGATTTTTGTTAGGCAACCTCAAAAAAGGTGCATTTGAAAAAAATTGTTTTATATAGTCTAACGCCGTTTGGTGATCCTGCGACCACTTTATTACATTAGATGTGCCTTTCTTCAGTAGAGACGACAAAGGTGCAGTTATAGTAGACAAATGAGGGATGAATTTTGAATAGAACTGTATTAGTCCTAAAAGCGACCTAACTTGTTTTTTTGTCTTAGGTGCTGAGATGTTTAAAATTTTAGAGACGTTACTGTCTTCTGTATACATGAAACCATGACCTATGCGGTGACCCAGAAATGAGATGTCATGAAAACCGACAAAAGCCTTTGAAGGTTTCGCTGTTAAGTTATAATCCCGTAAGGTAGAAAATAAAGCTTTTAATCCATGAATATGTTCATCCCAAGAGTCACTGAAAAGACAGATGTCATCTATATAAGTAATGACATCGGGACGATGAGACAATATGCGGCGCATCATGCGTACAAAGGTAGCTGGCGCATTCATTAATCCGAATGGCATAAAATTCCATTGAAAAAGACCCCGTGGCGTCGAGAAAGCGGTGAATGGCTTTGCTTTAGGAGTGAGTGGCACTTGCCAATAGCCCTTTGAAAGGTCAAATTTCGAAAAGAATGTGGCATGAGATAATTTCTCCAATAAGTCGTCTAAAAGAGGTAACGGTTCCGCATCGAATTTTGTAACTTTGTTTAATTTCCTGTAATCTACGCAAAGACGTATATTGTTGTCCTTCTTCCTAATGATTACCATAGAAGAAGAATATGGTGATGAAGATGGTTCAATTATATTTAATTGAAGCATCTCATCCAATTCCTTATCAACCTTATCACGAAAGTGTAAAGGGATAGGATATGGGCGAACTAGAATAGGCGTATCGTCAGTCAGAATAATGTCATGTTGGATGACTGACGTATGACCTGGGATGTCAGTGAGGACATCCTCATACGAGTGTAGAATATTAGAGACTTGCTGACGTTGATCAGC
The DNA here is from genome assembly GCA_024509875.1 of Oreohelix idahoensis. Classification (NCBI taxonomy): domain Eukaryota; kingdom Metazoa; phylum Mollusca; class Gastropoda; order Stylommatophora; family Oreohelicidae; genus Oreohelix; species Oreohelix idahoensis. The sequence continues at coordinate 19,295 of JAMPIV010004214.1, read as the reverse complement.
CGAAAGAGTAGATGAGATTGTAACATCATTCCATTTCTCAGTGGAATGGAGTGGTACAACTGGTATTGGTAGTTGTACATCATCGAAAGAAGATTCTTCTTCTTGGATGACTGACAAACTAGAATAGTGTTGAATAGGAGGTGTAGGATCGTCAGTTGCCTGGAACACTGACTGTAGATAATCAGGACGTGAGTAATACTCCTTCAACATGTTAATGTGGAAGGTTTTATGTTTACCATTAACATCAACGATGTAGTCGACATCGGATATTCTTGAGATGATCCTGAAAGGACCTCTCCAGGTAATTAAAAGACGATTGTTATGCGCAGGGAGTAATACAAAAGCTTCGTCACCAGGAATAAGCTGGCGAAGACGTCTATACTTGTTTGCAAATAGACGAGCTTTTTCTTTGGCTTGTTCGGATGATGCAGTAGCTAGTCTACAAGCATCTATGATTCTCTTTCTCAGAGAGATCACATACTCATAAGAGGATTGAGTTTCCTCTTCAATATTCTCGTCAACAAATAAGTCGTGGATTAACGACATCGGACCGCGTGGTTGCATGCCAAAAACGAGCTGGAATGGAGAAAACCCCGTGGCTTGATTTTGTACTTCGCGATACGCGAACAGAGCAGCGGGTATGACCCGATCCCAGTCTTGGGGATGGTCTTGGGTCATCTTACCCAACAACTGCTTGAGTGTCCTATTGAGACGCTCAATTAACCCATTTGACATCGGATGATAAATAGAACTAAGAGATCTGTCTATACCTAATGTCTTCATAACTTGAGACATGGATTCAGAAATGAACTGAACCCCATGATCCGACAAGATTTTCCGTGGAAAACCAATGCGTGAGAAGATTAACATCAATGCCTCTGCTACACTGGCAGATGAAGTGTTCTTGAGAGGGATGGCCTCAGGCCAACGAGTGCACATATCAATGCACGTAAGAATATGCGTATGCCCTCTAGCAGATGGAAGCATCGGACCAATAATGTCTATAGCCATTTTATCAAATGGTCTAATCGGGATGTCCGCAGCTTGAATAGGAGCCGCATGAAATGGACCCCGTACCTTAACTTCCTGACATATCAAACAGGACCGACAATAGAGAGTGATGTCCCTATGGACGCCTGGCCAGTAGAATGCCGAAAGCACTCTGGATTTGGTACGCGAAAAACCCATATGGCCCGCACATTGCGAGTCATGCGCATGTCGTAATATACGAGATCTCATAGAGGATGGGACTAAGATCTGATAACATAAGGATGAATCTTTTTCCCGTATTACTCTAACCAAAATCCCATTTTTGAGTATAAAGTCATGTCTAGATTTTGCAAGTTTGTTGCTGGTATTCTTTTTGTTCACATACTGAAAATTTTTTTTTAATGAATCATCATTCTTTTGCAATGTTGCAAACAACTCCCGTGAAATAGGAGCATCATCATCACAAGTGGTATGAACTGTAGGTTCAATAGGTGTATCATGCGACATATTAGTAGCTTGCGCTCTAGTCACTACTGCATTTGCAGTTTGAATATGTCGCTCTTCCCATTCAGCAATTTGCTGTGGTGTACACTCTTTAATACCATGTATGCGACCAAGTATTAAATCACAAATTGGATTCGGAAGGAGACATGCCTGGATCTTTCCTGAAAAAAATGGTGTGTTAAGGTCAATAATAGCAGTGGGAAATGTTTCGACGGTGCCACCAAATGTCACACACTTGACAACCCTGCCCGTGGCACAACTTGGGTTGATCAGCGAAGTCCGGACGCCCACAGTGCTACAACCTGAGTCAAATAGGAGAGAGCATGAAATGTTGTTGACAAATCCCTTGTTAAACTTAAGAGAGCCCTGTCCCTGGTGTACTGACGCAGCAGTGGCCGTACAGACTACAGGTAGACTAGGCAAGGTATGTCCGCAACGCAGCGTCGTGATCGCCTTAGGCTGGAAAAGAGTCGAGCATTCTGGACAATCTTTCACCTGGGTACAATCAAGAGAACAAGACATAGCATTGTGAGTTTCAGTTACTTTACCCTGTTCAATGTTAGCCTGTGTATCATTTAAAGCGACATTAGAATGTCTACCCGTATTACTTGACGATCTATCTCTCCGACGCGATCGATTTTGATTATTTGCATTAAAATTGCCATAATTGTCGTTTCTACTAGAGTTAAAATTCGGATGAGTCCGATAATTTGTATAATTAAAGTTATGCTGTTCTTTAAAATTTTTATTCCAAGAACCTTGTCTGTTTTGTGGACACTGAGATCTTGATCTCCAGTTTTGTTTATTATAATGTCCCTGATTATTTTTAAAATTATTGTTACCAAAATCTCGCGATCTGTGAGTTTGGTTCCAAGAAACATTAAATGGAGCAGATTGTTGAAATTGCTTCCCTTTGTAAAAGTTATCATTGTTAAAATTGTGATTATTTCCCTTATTGACATACCTGTCAGCACTAAAAGAACGATTTCGTGAAAAATTGTTGTGTTGTGCTGCAAAAGCAACAGGCAATTCATTCTTAATATGTGCATTAATTAGATCCATGGTTGGGTGAGCAGTGCAAACATTTTTTGCATGTTCTTCTAAGTCTTTCATTGATAAAGGTTTCCGTTCGTGTAAAAATGCGAGAAATGTAGGATTTACAGACGATAGTACCTTATCGCGCATCAGTAAATCGAAGAGACCTTCATACGACTTTTCAATTTTGGATAATTCGATCCATCTTTCTAGGGTTAGTCGTATTTGTGACAGAAAATCACTGAAATTTCTGCTTGATTGCGGTAGTAATGTACGAAATCTTAATCGGTATTCATCTTCTGTCATATGAAATTTCTTCAGAAGTGCGGCTCTAAGAGCATTATAATCATTCTTCTCATTAATACTGGTAGTATGATAAACTGCTAAAGCATCACCAGTAAGTAACCTGGATAAATATGTGCAATACAGTGTTTTATCCACGTTATAAGAAATACAAGTGGCCTCATATCTATCTAGGAAAAATATTATGTCATCCGACGGTGGATTAAATTTAGGTAATTTAAGGTGAATTTCCTTAAAATGATCATGTCTGGATGAAGTTTGGCTTTCAAAAGTTCTCTGAGAATTAGCTTCCTGAGTTAACCATCTCAAGCTGAAGTCGTTTTGTATTTTGTTCAGCTATTAATCTTCTTTCTGCCATTTCTTTTTGTTTAACTTCCATCTCTTTTTCAGCTATTAATCTTCTTTCTTCCATTTCCTTTTGTTTATTTTCCATCTCAATCTTAAGTCTTTCTTCAGCCTCCCTTTGCTTCTGTTCTGCCTCTCGCTGAAATCGTTTTTCTTCTAATTCAGCGGCTAATCTCATTTTTTTCTCATTCTCCTCCGCCTCAGATTTCAAATTTTGTAATCTTAAAGTTTCTAGCTTTCTCTGTTCAGCTTCTATTTCTTGAGCTTTCTTATATTCTGCAAGTGCAAATGCTCTAATCTCTTCCTGAGGTATATTAAGCGCCTTAGCCTGCTTAATAAAATAGTCTAAGGTAGACATTATTCAATATTATTATGTAATAATACTACTTAAAAGTGTTACTACAACTAGTGGTCTTCGTTCCTGTCCTAGAACGGTAAAATCAAGTTATATAATAGGCAATAATATTAATAATCAATAATGTAATTTATAACATGAAATGGTGTGAAAGCAATAACGTGACAGACAATAGCACAATACTGACACGACACGATAATCAAGACAAATGACTACAGTCGTAGAAATCAAATAAAATAAAAATGTGGAACTAAAATAGAATGTCGTAAAAATTTACGATGACATCTACGATCCAATAATGCACAAGACAATTGACAACACAGTGTAAAAACATAGGTTTTGTAAAAAACTGAACGACAGGAAGATTAGAAGGACGCATAATACAAACAAAATTCATTATAAAACTAAAATACGAGTAAAATTAACTACCAAAAGCAACAAGTAAACGTGACGAAACAGCTAAACAGATATTTTCATAAGGAACAATTAGCGATCGGAACTTCGGCAAGGTTTCTAGCCTTGGACCGGAATTATCGCTCAATTGAAACTTACAAGTTGAGCCCTACAGAACGTCTGACGAAGAGCCCGAATAGGCTTCGAGATGGATCTCGTTCGTCAGATCAACATTCCTACCTCCCACGACGAATATAAAACACAGAACAAGCAACATGAAAAGTATATAGGTGGACATAATCACATGAGGCACAGCTAAACGTAATAAAGCGTACAACGATACTACGTTAATACTTATCTCGCGTGCAAGAAAAAAAAATGTGCCTCGTCTCCGTAGATGTACGTTTGAGACTTCGAAATACTTCGCCTTGTGTATTTGAGTACTGCTCGCACGTAATGAGGACTAAAAGATGAGGTCCAACGTAGTCATACCATGTAGAACTTGATGTGGAGGTTCACTGTCGACCTTGACCTTCTGGTAGCCGTTATCCGGAGTATGTAATGTTAGAAAATCCACGTATTTTCGACTATTGTGGAACTTGTGAGGTAGTTCCCGTGTTGAATCCTGAGTAATTCAAGACACACTGGCATACCAATTACTGTTGCACTCTCTTTATGTATCCACCAATTACTGTTAGGACCTTTTCTGCAGGGTCTCTACATATGACGGTAAGATCGTGCTGATAAGACGCGAATCCAAATAAACTGTCAAAATTAGTTCAACAGATAACGATGCATAACTTCAGGCACATCCACCAAGGCCTGCTGTGAACTGAAGTGAACTGAAGCAAACTGTAAGGCGGGTGGTACAGTTTAACATCATTTATTGACAGTATACGTTCGACAATACGAGACAATGTTCTTGACGGAGACAATCAACATGGATGCATGGTAATGATACGCTGATAAAAATTATGTACATCTATGATGGTGGTCAGGTATAGCGGTAGATCCCTTTCAAACTCCTTCCTTACATTCACGTAATAAGAATCCAGTAATGTTCATGCTAAGTTTGAAACAGTAAGATATAAATGTCCGTTGACCTTGTCTGAGGACAATCCAACTAAATACGTATTCCCATATCACTGAATCCCGCATTCACCCAACAAAAGACTGTCTTGATCCAAGACTTCCTTCCTACCACGTAGGTTCAAAACATACTATCAATGGCGTAAACATGAAGCTACATCTGGGTTAGTATTTGGGTTTTAACTAACCTCTCCACAAAATCCATGCCATGACTTTGGCATTGGCGAAACGGCATATTAAAACATGTGAAGCATACAAAAATCAATTAACTTCGTTCCTCGTAGGTATCCTCCCTCTACGGTAATTCAAACAAGGCAATCGACTCCGTTTGTCCATTCTAGGAATGGCATACTACGATGTATTCCCGCTAGACCATAACTAGGAGCGGCCTGATACTTCAATTAAAACTCAATAAACATTCAATGTGAAATGGGGCGACACTTACATGATACTTCCACTATTGGCTTCGACATGAAGACCAATATATATCAATAGAGATAATGGCTTCCACCAACTTGCCATGAATACAAGAAATATTCCACGGACATCAACAAGGTCCATACTGCCCCATACAAAACATGACGTCACCATCCCTAAACTAGGTTACCCGTGCGTCCAAAGCAACTCACACTGCATTGTGCACGTCAGTGCGTGAATCACTCGAACGCACAAATAATATAACTATATTAAGACTGGTGCGTACATTTGGCAGGACCGAAGACTACCCCCTTAGGTAATAAATGTACGTAACAGTCGGTCAGACCCATACCCAAGTATCCATAGTTTTTCACGTTTGTGCGTATTGTTGTCACATCATTGTGTGTGCGTGGGCGGGTGTAGTGTAACTTACATAGAGAGAGAATGGTCGTCTGATATTAAAATATAGTCGTATAGATAGGCTGGACTAGAGAAACTACTCACTCCAGAGACTGATCTTCCTCTTACACTATTTCCTCGTGAAAATCTATTTCACCGTTATTCTCACATATTTTACCACTATCACCTCTTCTCAGACGGGACCATAAATATCTTCTGACCTATCTTTAAAAATTTACTACACTTATAAGAGGGTGTTTATCTCTCTACCTCATTCGTAGGTTTTTGTGTTTTATTGGTGGTGTGTTCTTTTGCTGTGGGTTGTTGTTTGTGTAGCTGTTACAGAAGATTATAATGTATTTTACGTGTTGACCACACTTATATTTGTTAGCAGTTTAATATACGCGGTAACAATTCTGTCTGGGGCCAACATGATGTATTTATACACTTATATGAATTGTAATTGAACGCGATATAGATATTACGTCACTAGGTGATGATGACGTGTTAGGTGCTGCGCTAATTTATGCAGACCGTTAGTCGAGGCCTTCTGTTAGAATCTTCCGTCCTAGTCAGACGTGTTTTATGAGCTCCCGTTATTCGGTGGAGAATTCAAATATTTTTGTCAGGTGTCTTGTATGTTGGAGGCCGACACTTTGTTTATGATGACCCCGGACTTGTGAAGAAGTTCCGTGGATATTGTAGAAGTAAGTCTACTATGAAATTTCAAGCATCGTCACTTTCTCGTCCACATTACTTGAATGATAACCTGTTCTAAGGCATTCCTAGTACAGCGGCGAGATGTGTACAGATGGACTGACTGACTGAGATGTTCTATGCCTTTATGATGTTTTACCCATGCATGTATTTCAATGAAGAACTGTCGTATTGTCAACATTAAACATGTCATGTTTCGTGGACCCAGCCACGAAGGTCATTCTCAACTGTATTAAAGTTCACGCACTGCCTTGACACCCACTTCATTCAATGCCGTGTCAGCACAGTTATAACAATCCCTCTCTTACGCACACAAACCCCAACGTAACAGTAGCCTAGCTCGCAGTCGTCTCTATTTGAGGTGGGGGACTGCTGACCGGGGACACAGATTAGAATTTGGTGTTTAAAATCCCTAGTACCCATTGTGGGTGTTTTCCAAATAATTTTTTTTTTGGGGGAGGGGGGTTCGTTTTGTACAACTTTGATCGCCATTTTGGATTATTAACCAATATTATATATATATATATATATATATATATATATATATATATATATATATATATATATATATATATATATATATATATATATATATATATATATATATATATATATATATATATATATATATATATATATATATATATATATATATATATATATATATATATATATATATATATATATATATATATATATATATATATATATATATATATATATATATATATATATATATAACTATTTAACAGCGTATCAGAACTTTCTTCCTACCTACACATCTGTGAAAACCACATGGTGTGTATCAGTCCCTTACTTCATATATCTAGTCATTTGTTGATATGTGAGAAAGAGAGGGCGAGTGGAGTTTGATATAAATAAGTCCGGGTGGCAGGGTAAAAGTGTGTTTATCATCTGTGTGCGCCTGACTGTCACACTTCCACTCAACATTCACATTCGCTATTTCAGACTTTCTTCTAGATCTTACTCCTCACTCAGACTTTAGTCTGATCTCAGGCAGACTCTTTTCTCCATTCTTGACGCGCGCCACATTGACTTTCTCTTGTCGCCAGCTCCAGACTGAATGAGCGTTTACCTTGAGCGACATTCCTATTGTTAACACAAACTTTTTGTCTGGGGAAGATACATGAAAACCTGTTGTTGCATGATAAGGTGCTGGTTTGCAAACACGACGTGCCCCAATGCACGGTCGATGACAATCTTGATAAAGATTATGACACGGGCAGTGATGCAATACTTCGGGCAGGTGGACTTTATTTTGATAAATAAATACATACATAATAACATCTTGGAGGAGATTATAATGTTAGATATGTGACGTAGTGAGTTTGTAAACATGACAGGCGAAACTAAAGAAACAGGACCTTATATGGTTATGGAGTTTGAAAATCACATCTTATGTTGTCATGCAGTAATGTTCTATATGAGGGAGAAAGGTAGTTGGGGAATAAACCATTAAAAAAATTAGACCCATATTCGCAATTGATTTGCCGTATGAGATGCTAATATAGACTGCACCTGATTGGATCTCTCCTCAAAGTAGCAACCTAGGAGCGTAAGCGGAAAATTTCGCTTGTATACTACAGCATTGTAAGACTACTTCACTGACTTTCAATTGCTTCGAGAAGAAATTATAGACAGTCAGGAACACGGAATATTTGGACTCAAATATAGGACAGGTCAAAGGACTGGGCGTGAATTCTAAGGTAAGAAGAGACTAGCCCAGGAGACATCACTTACCGCCTTAAGTTCTAGATAAAATTCAAAACATGTTAGAGAAATATAAATACAAGACAGCTACCATTTTTGGGAGAAGTATCATAGTGAACTGTTTCATTATGCCTAAAATTATATATACAGCTAATATTCAAATCATACCAAAATCAATTGTAACTAAATTTAATGTACTGATTAGGAATTTCATTTTTAGGGGCACTTTAAAAGGGAACGAACAATTAGTTAAACAAGACACTAAACTTATATACAAACTCCTGGTAGGGGCACAAGAATCTTTTTTTAGGCACACGGATAAAACGAGGGTACAACCTTTTCATAACAGACTACACACAGAGTTTCGCAAACATTCACGCAATAGACGTTAAACCACAAGCCAAACAAATCACTTTTAGGTTACTGTACAGTTTAACACCTATTATGGGCAAGCATGCAGCAATGAAAGCAGGCAAGGCGCCACCAAAGTGTAAACTGTGCAGTAACAACACAATAGAAACAGAGGACCACTTGTTCTACACATGTAGGACCGTGGTCCCTACACTAAACAAAATAAGAACGTTAATAGCTTCAAAAACAACGCATTCGCTCAGCATGTACCAAGCGGTCATGTTGAATTTTTTACCTACATTACCAAGACAGACAGAACTTAAACTCTTAACTTTATTAGCAGAATTTAGAAACTTAGTGTGGACCTGTAGGAATAGAGCAGTACATGACGGCATACATTATGACAGTAGAATATTTTCACAGATATACGAAAAAATAACACAAAGCATAACAGAACAACTTAAAAAATATTTCTTGTTGTGGATTTTGCTTAAATACTTCGATGTTTGACTATATAATGTAAAGCAAGTAGCTTCATTTATAAATACTTCTGTAAATATCAAGCAATATAAATATCATTTATCATTTATGTCTTCACTAATCATCTCATGGTAGGGTGTCGATGTTCGTAGAGCTTTTGTAGCCTCATTTACATTCTGTTTCATCATCCTATAATTTTGCCTTTGATTGTTTTGGGATATTGTTGGGATCTTTTTGTGGAAAATTTCTATGTCCTTTTGTTTTTGATTTGTTATATAATATGGATTGCTTGTTGTTATTATTTACTGGGGGGGGGGGGGGGGGGGGGGGGAGGGGGGGGGGGGGGGAGGGGTGGTTTTTGCACCATACTTTTTATTTGTACAAATTTTTGTAAATAACATTGATGTTCAAAATCATAGACCCAATAAAGGATTTTTAAAAATAAAAAAAAATTGAAAAACTTAGAGCATATCAAACTAAAGGTGCACATATGTTGATTGATTCATATTGTTTATTCTTTTCATTTTGATAAGTTATAAATAGGTATCTGTTGCTGCTGTTGAATTAACGAAGGCACGGTCAGCGAAGAGGTGAACTGTGACCTGACCTCATAAATCTGGACTTAGTAAAGTGAAATCTCTATCACTTTATTCTTCTAATGTATTTCATAATTTCTTATTTACGTGTTGCCATTAGCCACATTTATTATTCCAGCATGGTTATTAGTCCAGTGCTCGTGATAGTTGTTGTAAATGTACAGGAAAATGCTGTTTGTAATTCTTGAACTGACGGGGCGACTTAAATAAAAAATCTGATGAAAATGAAACCAGTTTTCATTTTTTAATGTGCTAAATAAATCTGTTTCAGAACCCTGCCTCAACCACATCTATTTATTTTAAAATAAAGTGAAATCAGTACCTGATACTGCTGCTGAGTTAGAGAAGGCAAAGGCAACGGGGAGGGGAACTGGTCACACCACCTTACAAAGATGGACTTACTACAGTGAAATCTCTATCTCTACACTACCCTACGGCAGTATCTGGTATCGGACTTCATTTATCTTTTTAAATCAAGTTGGTCACATGTTTACGAAATGATCACTTCTCCGGCAACAACCTGAAGCTATCGCATTCAGTTTTCTAGGGCAATAAGAATGTTGTCTTCATGTGGTTAAGTGCACAATGCGTACACAGGCACTGAATTTGTCGAGTGTTGTAGTAATTTTTGTTTTGTTTTTGTGAACGACGGGAAGAATTACTGATTAATGATAGTTGTCCATCCATTTTTGTTCTGTGCAATAGAAAGTTTACAGGAATATTATTGTAATTTTTTTCAATGCATTTGGTAAGGACAAAAAAAAAAAAAAAAAAAAAAAAAAAAAAAGATATTTTCTTCTATATTTTTTTGGGATCGATAATAAAAGTAGTTCCGAAAATTGGTATTTGCCTTTATATGTTTTCTCAAAACTTCTTTTTGCTTTCAGTTGTTTTACGATTAGTTATAGTAGAACGTATGCCAAAATCTAACACATAAAGTTACACTTAAGCGTTTTAAAATTAGTAACATATAAGGAAGGGAAACCCGAGGCCTGTAAACAGTAAATAAATATTAGACAAACATAAAGGTATGTTTTCAGGCACTCGTAAGAAATAAAGAAGTAGAACACTAGACAACAGAAAAACAACAGACGTGAGTGGCTTACCCAGGATTTGAACCCCGGACCTTCCGTACGACAACACCGCCTAGCTATACAAGCGAATCACACTATCCTCCCGGCCAGCTAGGCATCCCCAAAATAAAGATGCTTTACTGACCGGTCATTAGTGCGAAACGCAAGACAACACCGGAAGTTTACAATGGGCAGCTTAGCCTTATTAATGACGCAATCACTTCTGTTGTTCCCCTATTATACAGTATATGTCAGTCCACACAAGACAAAGACCTTGATACTGTGTCTAGTAAATGGTAGAAGACTTGTACCCTCTGTTCTATACTACTGTTCTTAAGTAGATAGATAGATAGATAGATAGATAGATAGATAGATAGATAGATAGATAGATAGATAGATAGATAGATAGATAGATAGATAGATGATAGATAGATAGATAGATAGATAGGTTAAGCCAGTGAACAGTTCTTTGTGGGCGAGGCAATGGATAAAAATAAATATTGAGTCATCTGGTGACACGTCATTAGAGTTTTTTCAGTTTCTGTTGTAACATTTTCTAAGAAACGGTGCTGAAATTGCCGATCGGGTTGTCATAAAATGAGAATAATGTCGTACGATTTGTGAGAATGTTTTCTGGTAAATTCCCTTGCCGGTGATTGAATTGTTTCAGCAGGCTTAACAAAATGGTGTTTGGATAGTTTCTTGTTCCTTATCAAGTGTATTTGTACAGTTTCATATTACTTGTCATGAACATAAAGTCTTTAACGTGATCAATATCTTTCGTCGTTTGTTTAAAAGATTGTATGTAGAAGAAAGAAGATAATAAACGATAAGAGAAACTTTTATTGCGCTAGGAAGTATACTGACATTTAAAGACAACCAGGTCCAACACAAAAATAATAATCTTCAACTCAAACGTCAGAGCAATCCTCTTGGGACCCAAAGATGCTGCAATAGAGAATGCAGTCAGCGACCCATAGCTTGACTGCTTGCGTCAGGGTCAGCGAACCATAGCTGACAAAGACCCTACTCCACCTCTACGTGATGGTCCTGGAAACAGGCTGCATCACTGCAGTCTGGCTGAGAGAGTAGGGATCGAAGAGGGAAGGCAAACCCGGTCCCAAAAAATGCCGTGCTGAAGTCGGATGTGTCGACCGAAAGGCGCAGATATCGCAGCTCCGGGGTAAACAGACACAACGCAACCAACGTCCTTTTCAGGACGAACTAGGAAGAAGAAGATATGGCCGTGAAACATGCAGAACAGAAAAAAAAAAATGGCAACCAGAAAGTTACAGACTTTCATTAATGGGTGACTGAGCAGAATAGAAGGGTTGATGTGGTACGACATCACTAATGTGGAACTGATGGAAAGTGCCAGACAAAATATGTGAGGAGAAGATCCTGGCGTTGGATAGGATACAGACTGAGGAGACCTGCTGGTGGTTTATGAGGCAATTAATTTTACTTCGTGAGGTTGCCAGCCTCATACACAACTTTACATATATAAACATTTATATAATGTAAATACAAGAATAAGAAAATATACATTTTAAGACTTACCCCTTTTGTAAAACGGTTAGGTATCCAGACGATTTTTTGCACAGAGTGGTCGATAACGTTTTACTGCCGCTGTTTATGTGCAGTTGTTACTTGCTATTCTGCAATTTCTAGCTTTAATACAACGGAAAGATTTATAGGAGTCGGGATTATTACAGCTCTTATCGAATCTAAGTACCGTACGTTTTATTTTCACATAAGTTCAGGGCCGGCCCTAGGAATTTTGCCGCCCCGTGCAATACCATACCTTGCCGCCCCAGCCCAACCTCAAATTAACGTTTGAAATTTTTGAAACCATCATGTTATTAAACAAGCTTCAACATTAATTTCATGACCATTAGCCTAATTTTAAATAGTACCATTAATAATAATAATGTATTGATAAATTGAAGAAAATACTGTATAATCATAAAATAAAAGATTGACTTTATTAGAGACAATTATATGAAATAAATGTAGTTACATTACTTACATATAGGGCATGCTCTTCTCATGTGGAACGTTGAACTGCTGAGTCACAAACACTTAACTGTAGTATGTACATGTTATAGTTTTTAGCACTATTTTCACATTATTTGAATTTATATGGTTTGAAGTATATACTGCTTAAAAGGACACTTTTCTTGCTTTCATATTTGCAAAAGCATAAATAAGGTCTGCGTAGTCTAATTTTTGACCGATTTCATGTTCAATTGAAATCATGGCAAGTCCTTCCAATCTAGTTTCGGCCATTGTTGAGCGTAAATAAGTTTTAATAAGCTTCAGTTTTGAAAAACTACGCTCACCACTTGCTACCGTTACCGGCAAAGTTAGTAATATTCTTAAGGCTATAGCGACATTAGGAGCAATGTTATTTTCAATAATGTAACGAAGAACTTCAATTGGTGGAGTATTTTCTGGTACTAATTTGGATACTACTTTCAGTTCATCACATAGCTCAATGGCATCAATGTCTCTATTTTCTTGATGTGTTAAAATGCTTTCTAGGTTTCTACATTTGTTTAAGCGCTCATTTGTCATCTCAGATTTCAATTTAGGGATGTTATATAAAAAGGAAAAATGTAAATTGTGATGTTCCAATTGCTCGAACCTTTCTTCAATAGAATTAGTTGCAACATCAATAATAAAAAAGAAAAATTCAATTTTGAATTTAGTTTTGGGATCTAAAATAGGTTCATCTCTTGCTTCATAGTTGTGTTCCTTTTTCTGCCGACGCACTCTAGTACATTCAAACGTTGGTATCAAATCAGGATCAGCTTCAACTTTCTAAGCTAATGTTGTAGCATCAACAAGAAAATTTTGAAATGATTTATCATTTCTGAGATTCTTAAGGCTCTGGAGAACATTTCTCAAAGTTGTTATGGCACTAGTCAATTCCATTTTTATGCTTTGCAACAGTTTACTAGCAACATTAATTTCGTTTAAAACAAGTGCCATATAACCAGACAACATACAAATTTAAAATCTCTGAGTTTTAGGGCAAGGGTTTCAGCTTCATGTCTCGCCATTTTGTCTACTGACTCGTCATCAGCAATTTCTATCAATGCATCATAAAATTCCTCAATATAATATCTTAAAGGACGAATGGCAACGATTCTAGATTCCCAGCGAGTTGTACTTAGTGGCTTGGGCGTTAGAGTTGTAATATGTTTCTTAAGGATTCCCCAACGCAGTGTTGACGCTGAGAAAAACACATACAATTTCTGAACCGTTTCAAAAAATAAAACCCCTTCTCTAGATGACATCGCGGCATCATTGACCACCAAGTTGAGAGAATGAGAACAGCAAGGGATATAAAAAGCTCTCGGGTTCAAGTCCCTAATACGTTGTTGAACTCCTGAATGTTTTCCTTTCATATTTGATCCCTTGTCATACCCCTGGCCACGCATGTTTGCGATTGGAATATCCATGTCTGACAATTTTCTTAGAATGCATTCGGTTAACGCTGAGCCTGTAGTGGCTTCTACAGCAATGAAACCAAGAAAATGCTCATGAATGTTGATATCATCTGGATTCGTATTAACAAATCTTACAATTAGTGTTAATTGTTCAATGTGACTTACATCGGGAGTACAGTCTGCAACTATGCTATAATATTTAGCTTTCTCCACCATAGAAATTATTTCTTTTTTTATGGTTCCAGAGAGAAGAGCAATTAATTCATTTTGAATGTTTTTCCCAAGGTAATGTTGGGTCAATCCACGAGCTACTCTCATTAAATGTTCACACATAACACTATCAAATCTGGCAATCAGTTCAAGAAACTTTAAAAAATTTCCATTGTTAGGGTCATATAATTTATCAGATGTTCCACGAAATGGCAAGCATTGTTGGCTCAAGAACTGGACAATAGCAATTAGGCGTTCTATTATGCTCCTCCAGTGTCGAACTTCTGAATTTAATAACTCTTGTTGCATTGAATCTTCTTCTTCTTCGTACACTCTCAGACGTCCACAATTGAATCAATTGTCTGTACTGATTTAAGCCTGGACGATAATTCAATCCACTTTGTATGGGACTCCAAGTGGTTTTTAGATTTTTCGTGTTCATTAAGATACACATACAAATGACCCCAATCATTATAGCCATCAGTAGTGAGTGACATTTTATTACAGGAAAACAACTTTGTAAAGTTTCTTTTCTTCTTTCCACTCTAATGAAGTGTCAGTCTGTATGCTCTGTAAGGAAGAGTGGTGTGTTGTTGAGATCAGGCATGCCCCCAGTCTACCCAGCTGTAAATGGGTAACTCACCCTAGTCCTGAGTTAGGGAAGGCAAAGGCTCCAGGGGAAGCAGGCCCTAAACTTGGTCACTCCAACCGACGCAGGATGGTGTATGTATGAAGTAGAAGTGTAGAGTGTGATTACCGCGAATGGTGTACTGTTCGTGTGCTGACCAATATAACCACTCATACACATGTGTCTACAAGGCACCAATGCAGACTGCTGGAATCTTTGTTTACTCAATTTATTCAGACGTACACACTGGGACATACGAGTACATCATGGTATGTTGACATATCAATTTGTAGGTATACATAGCAGATCTGAAGTCATGACACATTCAGAAATAATGGGCAGTACATCAAAAGTACAATGTCATGATATATTATGGCCGCATCCCCCTATCTGACTAAACGCGTCAGTGAAGGCAGATCGGTAAATAACTAAGGTTACTTGACGTCCATAGTTTGTAGCATATATTATGAAACCACGAAAGAGGGGGTTTCTAGCAAGATTGAGATCTCCCTGTCACTGTCCGATAATAGGATAAATAATCTGTTCTCTTGGCAGTGATCAAAACATATGATGACCGAAATCTAACATGGCTGCCTCCCTGAGTTGTCGTTCACTCATTCATAGGAAGGAGAATATAAGCCAGAGTTAATTTATAATGGGTATATAACTGATTTCATAAATGTTTCCATACAGCTCTACGATGATCAGGTTAATTCGCGTAGCCATAACCGCTGTAGGAAAGTCTGTCATCTTTGTCGATACAAAACACGACCCTAGCGATACGAAGCACAATGTTCCATCTAGGTCGAATCGACATGAGATCATCAAAATAGGGTCTGGCAATACATGGAGTCCGAATTATACATTGTACCGTACCTTAGGAGAGTCTCTAACATAAACTATAGTAGAGATACCATCTCCTTTAGAAGAAAACCACTTCATGAATTATATTTCCTTAACAATCTACCAGCCCTTTGAAAAGTGCGTACCAGCCATTATCACGGTACATCGGAACTCATCACGACTTGTCAAGACAACTCATACTTCCGCTAGACCGGAATAATAAGAATCTAGTCCCGCCTACCCATCCAAAATATACAATATAGGACTGATTCTACTTGTACTAATAATATGTAATACATATGAATTCAGGCCATAAACATAATAAGCAAATTAATATATTTTCTGGCCCTAAAAAATAAGTACAAACGTAAGAGCAATCCATGCGCCGGATCAATATCAAGAACGATTACTCCTATAATCAAAAGTGTGAATCAAACATGGATTCTCTCGCTTTTACCATAGACAGCATTTTCATACACAAATGAATGAATGTCTATATTTTTTTCATATTAAATAGCCATATCGATTTTTGTAATATGTGCGTCAAAATATGCACGCAACAGATTACCACACCCCTCGGGAAAAAAAAATGGTACATTTTTTTTTTGGAAACACATCTAGGAGCAACATACAATAGGCTCACAACGCACCAATAACAATGCGCAGATGATAAGCATAAGTTTTATTACCTTAGAGAAGGTACTTCTCTAAGTATTAATATTTCCAGAGAGGTGTCACCAACGCATACTACAATATTAGCAATGACCCAATTTCCACATTAGTTTATACATAAATTTCATCTAAGATATCTTAACATCATGATCATCAAAGACGAAAAACATTGAAAGATCAGCGGTGAATAAATATCAATGAACCGCTAAGTAGTGTTACAATCAATATATGATGTATTACATATGTGTACACATTTCAACATAGAAAAAACTGTATCAAAGTTGTATAACAGTTATGAATCATGTGGGCATCTAGACAAAATATCTGCCATCACATTTTCTGACCCACGGATAGCTCGCACCGAAAAATGAAATGGCTGTAGAGCAATCGCGTATCGCGTTGATCTCGCGCTCTTCAGATTTTTACTCTGAATAGCCGTAAGAGCTTTCTGGTCAGTTTCCACAATGAAATGCGCGCCCAGAAGAAATCTTTGCAGTTTAAGGATTGACCAAACCATAGCCAATAATTCACGGTCTAGGACCGAGTAATTCTTCTCTGCGGCATTTAATTTCCGAGAAATATACATCACAGGATGCAGAGTTCCAGAGTACTCTTGCATTAGTGCAGCTCCAATCCCGGTGGATGAAGCGTCACTACGAAGAATAAATGTCTTATCCTTAGAAGGCAATACTAGGATAGGTGAAGTAGAAAACATAGTTTTAACCTTATCCAAAGAGGATTGACATTCTTGAGTCCAATGGACTACATTAGGAGACCCTTTCTTTAGCAAGGAAGAAAGAGGTGACATAATGGAGGACAGATTCGGGATGAATCGTCCATAAAATTGTATTAGACCTAAGAGACTTCGTACTTGCTTTTTAGTCTTAGGAATAGAAATGTTAAGTATCTTACTTGTATTATGGTCTTCTGTTTTTAGGAACCCATGACCAACACGGTGTCCTAAGAAAGATATTTCGCTAAAACCAATACATGCTTTCAATGGTTTCGCTGTCAGGTTATGCTCGCGTAAGATAGACAATAGTTCATTTATACCATTATAGTGATCGTTCCAAGTATCACTGAAAAGACAGATGTCATCAAGATACGTAATAACATCTGAGCGATGAGATAGGATTCGACGCATCATGCGTACAAATGTTGCAGGGGCGTTCATAAGACCGAAAGGCATGAAATTCCATTGGAATAGACCCCTAGGCGTCGAAAAAGCAGTAAACGGTTTGGCGTGTTCGGATAGTGGAACTTGCCAATATCCCTTAGACAAATCGAGTTTAGTAAAGAAGTGAGAATTCGATAGTCTCGTAAGTAGCTCTTCTAGTAAAGGCATAGGTTCAGCATCGAATTTAGTTACTTGATTCAATTTGCGATAATCCACGCAAAGACGTATGTTATTGTCTTTTTTTCGTACTATAACCATCGGCGAAGAATATGCTGATGTGGATGGTTCAATAATTTTTAACTCTATCATCTCATCTAACTCTTTCTCTACCTGTGCTTGAAAATGTATCGGGATAGGATACGGTCTGACTCTTATAGGACTATGGTCAGTAAGAATAATGTCATGTTGAATGACATCAGTTTGACCAGGAATGTCAGTAAGGACATCCTGAAATTGTTCTAACATAGTAGAAACTTGTTTCTGCTCTCCTGGAGATAATTCTGGAGAAATTGCAACATCTTTCCATGATTCATTAGAGTGAAGAGGAATCATTGGAAAAGGTAAATTTACATCCGAGAAACTCGTTTCCTCATCCTGTATTACTGACAGAGATGAGTACTGTCCATGTTGGACTGGAAAATCGTCCATTGCCTGGAAAACAGGTTGTAAATAATCAGGACGTTCATGGAATTCCGTGAGCATGTTGATGTGGAAGGTTTTACGCTTCCCGTCAATATCGACGATATAGTCAACATCGGAAACTTTTGATATTATATCGTACGGACCTTTCCAAGAAATGAGAAGTCTATTTTCCCTACAAGGTAGCAAGACAAATGCTTTGTCACCTGGACAAAGTTGTCGCAAACATCTCTTTTTATTGGCAAATTCCCTTGCCTTCTGTTTCGCAAATTCAGAAGAAGCAGTTGCCAATTTGCATGCTTCAATAATCTTGTGTCTAAGTGCGATGACATATTCATAAGAGGATTTTGTGTCATCGACAATATTATCAGCAGTTATAAGATCATGAAGTAAGGACATAGGATGATAAATACTACTCAGCGATCTCTCTATCTTCAGAGTCGACATTACTTGAGACATGGTATCCGATATGAGTTGGGTACCATGGTCGGATAATATTTCTGCTGGAAACCCCAGACGAGAAAATATTAACCAAAGAGCATCTGCGACATCAGCAGTAGTTATGCTCTTTAGAGGAACAGCCTCCGGCCAACGTGTGCACATATCAACACACGTCAAAATAAATTGGTGTCCTCTAGCAGACTTTATCTTAAATGGACCAATGATGTCTATCGCCATTTTTTGAAATGGCCGAATGGGAATGTCTGCAGCCTGAATAGGTGCATCATGGCGTGGACCTCTGGATTTAATCTCTTGACATACTTTACAAGATCGACAATAGATTCGTATGTCCTTATTCACAGCAGGCCAAAAGAAAGATTGAAGAACTCTAGCTTTAGTACGGGAAAAACCCATATGTCCAGCACACTGCGAATCATGAGCGTGCTGTAAGG